>VZTO01013986.1:0-60986 GCA_013400615.1 Syrrhaptes paradoxus
AAGCATTTTGAATTCCTCGAGTCGGGGGCCTGGTGTACCATGGGTAGTAGCAATGTCAGATTCCGCTCCACTGCCTGCTAAGCCAGTTCACTGATGCAACCTGCGCCATTTTCCTGGTAGGGGTGGTTTGGATGGAAGGCACTTCCATGCATGAGTGATGAGTTCCTCTTTGCAAGGCAGTGGGCAGGTAACTTGTTTCACACAATCCAACAAAGTTATGATATAGAGGTGACTTCTGTTCACTCCTGGACTGGTTTCAAGCTCCTTCTGTCATGGAGTGGTTATTATGTGGAGAGTGGTTCTATGAGTCATTCAATTTCTTCATTGTGTTGTTTACATCCTTCTCTAGGCACACTCTGTGGAGTGTGTCTCTTGAAGAATGTTAACACTTCACTGTATAAGCATATTAATTAATTCTTAATATCTTGATTGTAGACATGAAGCTCTAAATCGCTTTGATTATTTGGAAAAGCAGAGCTTGAGAGGGCCTGTTGTTTTATTAAGGGTGCTCTTTGTCGTTTCAGGAGTCTACTGGCAATTGACTGCACTGTAGACTCAGTTTGTCAGGTCGCTTGTGGCTTCCTTTAGGACTTCAGAAAAAAACATCCTGCCTGTGCTTCAGTTTCTTCATTGACAGAGCAGGGACAATACTTATGTAGTCAGAGCAATAGGGATTTCTCAGCTTACAGTTGCAATGAAGTTGTTGAGATGACATGTTACAGAAATGTATCATTTTGTTCTGACTAAAAGGCAGCATTACCGTTGCCCCTGTAATTCTCTTTGAGTGTGTCAGGACTTCAGCACTGGTAGCAGTTCTCCTACTGCATCACCAGGCAAGTTCGTGCTGTTTGTAACGGCATAGTTTCCATTTGTCGTGACAGACTATTTCTAAG
This sequence comes from Syrrhaptes paradoxus, assembly GCA_013400615.1. Taxonomy (NCBI): domain Eukaryota; kingdom Metazoa; phylum Chordata; class Aves; order Pterocliformes; family Pteroclidae; genus Syrrhaptes; species Syrrhaptes paradoxus. The sequence continues at coordinate 894 of VZTO01013986.1, forward strand.
TTTTGCTCATTATTTAGGACTGGATTATGTCACTTTATTTGTTTCTGTAGATGCTTTCATCAGAAACCAAGTGCAGATGTAGCAGGTTGGCAGTAGATCAGGTTGAACTACCCAAGGTTTTGCTGAGACTAAATAAGGCTTAAATATTTTCATTCTGTTTCCCTTTCGCCTTACTTATCATGCTGGCATTGACAGAAGCAAGGCTGCCTTCCTGAGTGTTGATCACCCTACTGCACAGTCAGTAAGTGCTGTTAGCAGTGTTTAAAATACAAGTGACTTGTTGATGCAAGAGAGAGACAGGGATTTGAATAGCTAACCCTCCTTGTTTTAGCAGGCCTATTAAGATGTCAAGTGGCTCCTATGGTGGACAGGATTCTGAGACCTGCAGTAGCACAGCCCTGACATTTGGAACTGGCAGCCAGCCCAGAAGGTAACAGTGCCCTCAGTCTGTTTTCACAGTGATTCTCCTCACAGGTCTATATCTGGTAATAGGCTGCCACTGGCAATTTGTGTGGACTAATTCGGACTAATTGCCAATAGCGTTGTCACCTGCCACAAACAATTCATAATCAAATACCACCTCTCTGCAACTCTGGGCAATTACTATGTTTGTTACAAGATGTGTTGTAATGTGCTGTGATCAGTAAACAACAGCATTGTACTGACTTTTGCCTTCTGCTTCCTGAAGAGTGGTGGTAGAAGCCAACTTGCTCAAGACATGGCTACCTCTGGCCCACAGAAGACATCCTTTGTTTTCTGCATGCAGGAGCCAAGAATGAGGGATGGCTTACACTTGGAGGGGGTGTGTGACAAAATAGTGCTTTAAGGGCACTGATACCCCAAAAGAGCCTCGTGGTGAGGCACCTTGACTTTAAGTCATCCTCTTGGAACGAAAGACACAGTCTCCAACCCCTCAAACTAAGGTCTTAGAGCAATGTGGGCTTTATGGAAAGTGCTGTTTGATTTTTAGTAGTCGAGTCAGTAAAACAGCGTGACTTGGCATCTAGTTATAGAAGGGCTTGGGGAAGGATATTGTTTGCCAAATATGCAAACCATTTGTGTGATTTACTTCGGCAAAGGTATGAAATACATCCTACTCAGTCTGGGCTAAGGCAGAACCCAGGAGCTAGGAGTGCAGAGCTCTGAATGGCAAATGGAGATTGGAAAAACTGTGAACCCCCAAGGACTTGCCTTTGTCTCCCACCTGCCACCACTGGCTGGCCTCAAGCAGACCTATCTCTGGACTGAACCCCTAGGAGAGTTCTCTATGTGATAGAGTGGAACAATGAGAGAAGATTAAAGTGAATTTAGGTTCCTGTTTCAGAAGAACTCCTGTGGTATTCTGTTGAATGCAGAGTGCTATTGGAACTTGCTGATGTGGTTAGGGCCAGTGCTACTTTTCTGCTGATAGGGAGGTCCCTGATTTGTGATGCAGTTTAGGTATGCACAAAGATAAAGTGTCAACTGTTCCAGTCATGTTTGTTTCCTTAAAGCTATCATAGGAAACATCTCAAACACTGCAAGCTAATTGACTGCAGATACTATTTAGTTACCAGTATCAAATCTGTTGTATCATCTTCTGTATATGGACTTTTGACTTCTCAAAGCTGTGAGTTAGAATTTGTCATTTTACTTGTCTGGGTTAGACTTCCTGAATACTTTCCCATGAATTATGCAAATGATGGGAAGAATAAAACAAGCCACTATCCATCCAGATTTGGTTCACAGAAGTTACCAGAGTAGAATTCCTTTGCATTGCAAAATTCTGTCTCTTTCCAGGAAACGTATGTACTAGTGACCTCAGCAAATCAGTCAGAGTTCTGTGTAAGATCTCATTCTGTACAACTGAGATTACATATCTGAGAGTGAGTTATCTAAACTGCATTAAAATATGTTTAGTCACCCACCTCTTCCCAGAGCACATGTGACATTCTTCTTTCCCTGTTCTTACATGACATTTTCTGATATCAGAGCACGAGAGGATTAACTCGTACAAGAAGTCAGTTCAGGTCCCTGTGAAGACCATATCACTGGTACACTGTGACAGAAATGTGTACACACTGTGAATGTAAATTGTGGAAAAAAAATGTCACCTTCTGGGCAGAGATCATTACACCTCCCTCATTCTCTAAAAAGAAACAGCAGGATCCCAGTGTGTAGACATAACTGCACTGACACAACTTTGGTAAGTTAGTCATGGATCATACTTCATATCAGTACTTTAGCCTTCATCTGATCCCTCCTTTTTCAAAGGTCCTGGTCTTCCTGGTAAACAAAGAGCTGCATCTTTATTGCATTTGACGTGGGGCTCAAGAATTCACTTTCATAAAAAGTGCCTTTAAATCAATGGGTGTTTTCCCATAGAGTATACCAGGTTCATCTCCTGAACATAAAAGGTTTATCATCACTGCATCATTATCAAGACAAAGAGATGTTACAGTTGCTGTCTTGAAGGGCCGTGGAAACCTGTGGACCTGGCTAAGAAACTCTAAACAGTGTGGAAGTGACTTTGAGGTAAAGCTAAGACTCAACAGGGACTGTTCACATAGTTACTCCCATGACATGGATGTGCCTTGATTGTGTAAGTAGTGCATACTTGTAACTCTTAGAGAGTCTCCTTAGACTATTCTGTTGAACCCTGCTTTAAAAAACAGAAGAAGTGTCTGGCTCAATAAGATGTGGGAAATAAGGATAAAATTTTTAATAATTATTGTGAAAGCTTATTCCACTTCTCTTGGCATGTAACATATGTGAGCTATGGAGAGTTTAGAATGAAATAGTTCTCCTTCTAAGGTTTGAACATGTTTTAGGAGTAAAATATGTTTACCATGAGCACACATTAGAAATGAGTGTGTAATATTAAGCACAGTCACCTTCACTGTGTACAAGACTTGCAGATTTTAGCAGTCAGGAAACAAAAAACTGAGTCTATAATGCTGTGTGCTTCTTGATACTGATCTTTGGAATTGGGATACTTTCCCAACTCATTCCACTCCTATCATGCTGGGAGCAGCTCTTTGCTCCAATTACAGGGAAATGTGGTGGAACAATTCTGGCTTAGGCTTGCTGAGAACAGGACAATGCAATGGAAGTTCCTAAGATCCTGGCAGCTTAGCTAATGGACATTGTATGTCTTTGTTAGCATTTTAACATCTGTGTAGTCAGTAAACCCCAAGACGAGTGAGTACCTTGCTCTTTTTAGGACAAAACTAATAACATTTGAACAACTTGTTGAAAATCCTTTGGCCCAGCATTGTTACAGCTAGCCCAGCTGTGTTATAATAGTGCCAATTATCTGAATGGATGGATGGGAAAAAAATATTCCTTATCATATTATAGCCAAATGCAAAGCAGCTGAGTTGCTGGTCTTCACTTTTACTATGAAGTCATATTCAAAAAGTTTTTTCAGCCCTTACTATCCAGAGGAAATTGTTTGCTTGAGCCAAAGCATTCTCCACTTCTGAATGCATGGTCAGGACCTGCTTAGCATCCCCTTGACTAGGACAAGCAAGCTACTTATATGGGGAGTGTTTGCTAAATTCCCCACCTTTGTTAAAAAAATACATGTGATAGATGATGGATGGGTGAAAGGAATGAGAAGAGAGTTTATCCTCTTTCTATTAGTGTGCTTGTTTCTCCTCAGCACTGATTTGGTCTAGCCTGTGAAGTTCCATGAAGTCTAAGGAGTCTTTAGGTATAAATTTCAGTCCTTAGGTCTGAAGGGGAAGAGCCTCTGCGCAAGGTCTGGTGCAGGGTTAATAGAGAATTAATCTAACCAAGATGTGGTCTCATAAATGGCAGCACTGTCTCAGGTTGAAAGTTTTGACTTGGATTAAATGTGTAAACATTTGCATAGACATCAGTAAGAGTTGCTAGAAATTCATGCAGCACTGCTTAATGAACAAGCTGAGTTTGATCTAGATGCCTAATGCCAGATAAATTACTCATGTGCTTCTATCAGATTTTAATACTTTTTCGTGTTTTTAAAAATGGAAAAAATGGAGCAGTGTCACCTCAGAACCATTTTACAAATCACAAGAGTGATGGATAATTTTGTCTTAGACAACCTTACAGCAGTATCTTTCCTCCCTTTTGAATTTCTGCAACCATATTTGAGTGTTCTGTCTGCACTGATCTAGACATCTTTGCTGCTCTTGTCGAGCACACGGCTTAGTTGCTTCTTGGCACCAATTTGTAATCTGCCATATCTTTTTGTCTCTTTTTATGATAAGTCTGAGGAGTTTATAGTTCATTTGAGTATTTGTGAGGTGTCCTCATCTCTCAGATATTTAATAACCATATTAGGGAAGCTCTGAAAGCTGGGAGAATCTAGTTTACAGGATTAGTTCTGAAAGTTTAGTATGCTTACAGAATTTGCAAAACAACTTGACAGCATTCACTTTATGCGAAGCTGTAAACAAGAGGAGAGTAATCAAAGCTTGGCTGGTTCCCAGATATGATTACTTTAATATCTCATGGGAAATACAAGAAAAGTCTGGTTATTCAGGTTCATGGATAGCACCCACTCTGCTGTGTGACCTCTTAGAGTAGGCACAAAGGTATACAGGTCATGCTGTTGTACTACTCTTTCACCACCCCGAGTGACACCTCTGAAATGTGAAGGGCCAACATACCAGTGTAGGATGAGGAAGCATTGATGTTGTTGTTACTGCTCTTCCTGTAGGAGGAGAAATCCTGAGATGTTCCACACAATCTTAACAGATGTGCTCCATTCTTAACTGGATTACCATTGTATCACGCATCCCATGGAATATCTAGCTATAAAATGTATTTGCCTCTGCATTTTGATAGAATCCCAATGGATGGAAGGACTGTCAATGTGATAACAAGGTTGTTGTGGTTAAACTGTTATGAGGTACTTGGATTTTAAATAGTACCAGCATCTTTCTATGCCATTCTGATTTTTGTTTTCTTCTGAGCTTTTGATATGTTATTCAAGCTTATTTTCTGTAGCCCCAAAGAAGGCTGAGGTACTTAAATGTTCATGTAGTTCTTTAAAAAAACCAAACAAAACCCCCCCAACAAAACCAAAAAAAAACCCCACAAAACCAAAAGGCAAGAAAACAAAAGAAAAAATAGCCCTTTAAGGATTGCTGTATCTATTCTGTAAGGTGATGGAGCCATTACAGATCTTCTGTGGTGTAAGTACAGTGCTCACTTTTGCAGAAAGTGAGGGTAGCTACTGGCTCTGGAGGATTATGCTGACAGCCTGGGCCTTCAGAGGTGATAAACAGGGTCTCTAAAGGGAAGTCAGTCTTCAGGAATGTGAGAAATAAACACTGCCTAAGCCTTGTGTATATTTACAGTAGAAATACCCACATGAACATTTAATTGATCTCACCTGGGGACCTGGAGCAGCCTGTCTTGTGCCCAGGAGCACAGTGCTGGCATAGCTAGGTGGCCACTAGCTCAGGGCTTGCTCATGTAACTGTATGGCCCCGCATTGTGCGGCAGAGGCATTCCCAGAACATTGTTTTGGGTTTTCTTAGTTGAAATCTAAAATTCTTCGTTGCTGCATGAGCTACAGCAGCACAGACTTTGCACAAAAACCCAGCTGTTGTGGGGATCATGGTCAAAGCACAAGAGCTGGCATGTCTGGGCCTTCTACATTCAGTCCACATTTGACTTCCATCACCTCCTGCGAGGCAGGATCAAATTCTGTTTCATGCCTGCTGCAGAGTAAACTGTGAAAGGAGCTGGACCCAAGGAGAGCTACTGCTTTGAGTCATGCCTCTTTTTGATGAGCTTTGCAAGTCCTGGCTGACTGAGGCACATCCTTCTGTATCAGGAGAGGAGGACAGAACTTCCCAGCAAGTGTGTTCATGGAAGACAGGTGGGAAAGCACTGTTCTTTGTGAGATTCAACTCTTCCCTCTCTTGAGCTTGTGGGATTACTGGACACATTATGCTTCAGTGCTAAAAGACTGAATAAAGACTGATTTTTGTTCAGGTTTGGCACCTTCTATCTACATGGCAATATGTAGCAGCAGTCTGAGGCATTTGCTGCTCTGGATGTCTGTGCACAGGCAGAAGTGACTGAACTCTTCCGGGGTATCCTGAACAAACACAGCATCCTCCTGCCCCCAGCACCCAGAGCACTCTTACGATGATCAAAGGGAGGCGGTGGCTCCTGAGAAATGTCACCAAATATTTAGAAAATCATTCTGCTTGGCAGCATATCAAATTGAGTCTCCCCTCCCTTGTCCTTTGATATTGTAGGCCTTTGTGTTAAAATAGGATCATGTTTCCCAAGAGGGAATGCCCAGAGGGTGGTGTGAAGTCATGTGTTGTATGTTCATGGTATTGCCACTTCAAATGTTCTTGAATCAGCATGTGGTTCCCCTCACCCCAAACTAAGTGATTTCATTTAAAGAATCTTGAGGGGGTTTTGTTTGTCGTGCAAGAATTAGATGACTTCTATTTGCCTTCTAGTTCTTCTTGTTTCTGGTTCTTCAAGTTTTTCTCTTCATAATGAGTGTCAGTATCTTACTGTTTTTATTTTGGGGCTTGTTTTTTTATTTATTTTAGATAAAAGCTGAGATCCTTATGCAATCTTCTGTTTCCATCAGGTGAGGCTTTATGAAAAAAATCACACATTATAAGAGCTGATAATGCTATACTAGATGTGCAGTGCCCAAGGGTGTTTCAAGTAGGGAGGTGGCACTTCGCGCTGTGCCCATTCTTAACTGACTGGGAGATTTTATATGGTTTAGAGCAGCTTCATACATGATTGTGGGCAATTGCGCATGGCTTCAGTCTTTGAGAATCCCCAAGGAGATTTTTGGTTAAAGACCGAATGTTATTACTTGACTAGAGCTATGTGAGAAGACTTCAATATTTTTGCTACAACTTTTTTGAACTATTTCATTTCCTGGAACAGTGGCTTTTAAAAATCTGGGTTGGTAGGGCTCTGTTGAAGACGGGGTGGCTTTTAAAGCCACTTTATGAGAAATTAATCTCTGTCAAAGTTTGTGCATTTCATGGTGGTCTGAGTATGAAGACCAAACATGGAGTTTTTTGGTGCTTATCTTCATTCATAGGAGTAGACTGAGTCACAGCTGGGGCAGACTTCAGGGGGAGAAAGACTCTTGAGCTAAAGTAAGCAGCTTGCTGTTGTGCTCATTAGCTTTCCAGCTTGCTAGAGGAATAGAAATACCAGTCATTGTACTAGACAAAACTGTATGCTTTCTCACTGGCATTGGCACAATCCAAAACTTATGAGGAGAATTGGAAACAGTGCTCCCCCACAGTCTGGGCGCCCATCACAGACAAGACCATGTAAGGGCCAAATAGAATTTTACAGCCTTTTTAACTCCAGCAGTGACTCAGAAAGAGCAAATCCTGCCTTGAACGCACAAGTACGGGGCTGCAGAAATGAGAGACTATGCCTTTGGTCTGGTTATCCTTGTAACTCTTCATAGCTGTAGGTATTATTTATGTTAATATAATAATGTAATTGTCTAATCCTTTTTGAAAACAAGTAAAGCTATTTCCCTACAGCATTCCCTCCTTGCCCTGTGGTAATAAATTCCTCAGGCTGATGTTATGCCATCTTTTAAAAATTATTTTTATAAAAGAATATCTATTACATTTACTGCATTTTTTTTATAGCATGGAGCAAGAGAAATTGGCATGTCCCAATCTTGCTTCACAATTATTCATTCATCACTTGACTTGCAGCCTGAAATCAATCAGCTATTCTACTTTCCTTCTATTTTTTCCAGATAAATATTCCTCTAATCTTTCCTTGTAACTTCAATGTATGTTTGTCATTTTTAATCTCTTAAGCATTGATTTGATTCAGTTCTCTAATCTTTCAAGATTCCTTGGTATTATTTGATTATATGTTGGTTAGCAAGTAAGATTTTCTGGGCGGATGCTCCAAGATTCTGCCTGATTCTTCTGTGCCTGTTGCCTGGAGTATTATGAATTCCAGCCCAAGTGACAATGTGGTGCTCAAGACTTCAACAGCTTCCATGTACCTGGTCCTCTAGGGCTGCTCCTTCCATTATTCCCTTCCTGTGCTTGAGACAAGCAGCTATTATCTTAAATCATGTTTATGAAGGCCTACCACCGTAGGCAGGGTGCTGCATAGTCCAGTGGCAGCCACAAGAGCCTTGAAACTGCCTTCTGTGTTCCCCTCTTCAGCATCCCAGAGCAGTGCCCTGCAGTGTGTAGTAGCTGTGACTCTGCGTGCTCTGGCCCGAACACTGGTCCTCTGAGAGCTGCTGTTCAGTTGGTTTTAGGCTCCTGGAAGGGCTGTCTGAGCAGGATGTGTTTCTTAGATGTTTTCATCCATTTTAAGGATGCAATCATACCTGATGTAACTTTGCCAGCTACTTTGTCACTTGCAGTGTTCAAGCCCAAGATACAGAGTTGGCAGGGAATCTCATGAGAATTTTTCTCATAGTGATTACAATCAACTTTCTTTTCTTATGTGTAAAGACATCAAAACAACATGAGGTTTAAATAAATATGAAACTCATTTGTTCTTTAGAACAGGAAAGGTTTTTCTTTTCCTGTAGTCCAGATTGAGAGCCTTAGCATTTGCCCTTTGTTTTGCCAAGACCAGATTGTGGTTTTCAGAGTCTGAATCTAATTTCTGAAATAGAAGGGCAACAAGGAGAAAAAGAACTTCATTTACAAAGTCTCAGTGGAAAAATAAAATAGGCACATATGCAAACATGGGGGTGTGTCTGTAAGCATATGCACAGACAGGGATAGAAGCAGGCAATGCAGCTTGCTTCTGTGAGGCACGCTTGCAGTTTCATCACAACATGAAGCTAACATGCAGAGAAAGCAAAGGGGCATTTCACATCAGTTACACAGCTCATGGACAGTAGGCCTGTGTCAGCTTTTCTGTGAACTGATAGTGACCCCATGCAGTACATCATTCCTTTTCTCATTTCCATCTGTTCAGCATTTCATGGTTTCTCAAATCACTGGAAGCCTGCTATCGATTTTTAGATGTGTCCTAAGTTTGCTGTAAATTTTATACAGTGACCTCATACTGCCAGAAAAAAAGATTTCAGGACACCTTCAGCCCAACATCTACCCTTAAATAAATGGAAGATGTTTGCAAATCATTGCAACCTATTTATAAGCTTCTGGGAATGCCTGAGCTGAAAGAGAATCACCACCACCTTAATAGTTATTTATGTCTCCAGAGCAGATCTTTTATTTCATAGGGTAATTCAGCCACTTTACCCTTTATTCTCTATATTTTGGTGTATGGTCATCTCTCTTTTGGTATATACATGGCAGCACCAGATCATGACAGTTGTGTCTTTGTCCAGCATGTTGTGATTTCATTCACAGACTATGCAGTCTCTGTGTTAGATAAGACAGATTCTGCTCTGGCAATGGTACATCTGCCTGACATGCCCCATTGCTGCTGCAATCTACAGCTGAACCCTCTTTATGTCATTCCACTGTTCCTTTTCTCATTTCCATCTGTTTGTCATTCTGGAGTTTCTTGAATAGCGGAGAGACAGCGATTGCTTTTGAGATGTGTCATAAGCTTGTTGTAAGTATTTTCTTTCCTTTAATAGCCCCCTTTGCCAAGCAGTGCATTCGGAGGATACAGTAAGGGGAACTGACGATTTATTCCAGCTGTTCTGCTGAAGCAAGTGCCAGTGGCTCTTCTGTGTGTTTCCCTGCTCACTGTCTGCATTGATTTTTCTATTATTCTTGGCAGAAATACTGAGGCCCATTATTGCAGCCACTGAAAATTAAGGGGGCCTTCTCCTTTGAAGTGTTAGAACAAGAGAGACTTTAGCATTAGGGACATGAGGAAAATAAGTGTTCGTACTTTAAGGGATTATTGATATAAAATCTAAGGCAAGAAACTTATTCGTGTTCTGAATTTTGCATGTTTCACCCTTTCCGTGTTCATTGAGGTAAAATTCATTACCATAGTTGTTAGCTGTGAAAAATTATATTCACCATGGAGTTCACTGTGTGGCTGGATTTAAAGTTCAAGCTTTATTTACAGGCAGTTAATGTTTGCCTCAAGCTGTGATAAAGATCTTATACCTTAGGGCTCCAAGTGATTCGCAGAGAGGTCAGGTAGAAATAAAATGTCTTCCTTGCACAGTGTTCTTGAAACACAAAGGGAGGCTCTGAGAGGAGAAGGCACCTGCCTTCCACAGTAGAAGTGGTTGCTGACTATGGCCAAGGTCCCGAGTGCAGTGGTGCTGTGACCCAGCAAGGGTGGGATCCCTGCACCCCCAGAACTGCGGCTGCTGCCCTCCTACCTGCGTGAAATACCCCCCTCTCTGACTGCAGCATTTTAATCCTTAGTACAAAGCCCTTCATGAGTGATATTTCAGGGGTGGGGAAATCATGCACTGACTTTGCTTTCTCTTCCTCCTTTCCAGCTGTGGTTTCTTTTTTTCTAGGCAGCTACATAGTTCTCAGCCTTTTTGAACCAGGGGAGATGAGCATGACCTTGCTGAGGCTTTGTTGCATTATTTTTCCCCCTCTCACTGGAATGAGGGGCTATTGTTTTCTCCTAGAGAAGTGTGATCAACACAGTGTCTGGAGGCCAAGTCGCTAAGTGCCTTGGTCACTGACCCACATTTCATACTGATAAATAGCAGCACTTCTTAAGTCTTTAAGATTTATGTAACAGACGGGGGAAGATTAGAATTGGAGGTATCTCTTAGTGTTTTGGGAGCTGGGCTGCCTGCCAGTTTTACTTCTTGAGAAGCAAGTGTTCAGTTTTGTGAGTATGAAGCATGTGACTCATTCTCCTTCTTGTCATGCTTTAATATGTGTACTGAGTGGTGATTTACATGAGGATGCATTGAGGCTCTGCTTGGGCTGACAGCACTTGGTGCACTTTAATCTCACATGTGGAAAGAGGAAATGAGTTAATCTGCAGTTAAATATAGAGGTGATGAAAGAGGTGGGAAGGGGAGGGGTTGACTCTAATCTCACTGCGGTTGGGGTCAGACAAGAGTAACCTCTGTATCTGGATGGTGTTGCTCTGGGGTAAGTCATATCTCACCTCTGTGGAGCTGACGGTATTAGCTAATGGAAAATGGCGACAAAGTGAGAATGCGTCCTAAGCTATGGCATTGCTGCAGTGTTGGTTCTTTCTGTTCACCTTCCACATGTTGGTGATGCCTTCTTTTTTTTTTTTTTTCTTCTTTTTCTTTCAAGAGGTAACCAATGGATTGTAGGGGAAAGCAACTACACATTGCTGAGGTTACATCTTAAGGACCAAATCTGGGAGTGCATCAGTGTTGATCTGCAAGCTAGGTTCTTTGTGATTGTTGTTGCAGTGTATGTTTGTTTTCTGTTTATTCTTGTCCTCGGCTTTGAGCTGGGGATGCAGAAGAATTGAGAAAGTGGGATACCTCCATCATAGATATCCCCTTCTGTTCTCCCTTTTTGTGAATATGTGTTCTTAAACTCTGTTTTAGAGCTGCCACTGACCATTCTCTCCAGCTTCCTGCATGCCTATATGGGTTTTTTTGGGAAGGTTACATTAGCGCATGCCTTGCTGGTATACATCACCTGCTTCTGAACAGTTTTTCTCTGAAAAGCTCTGGTGATACGCCCAACCAGAAAGACAGCCGCACCCAAGCAGACAGGGTTGCTTTGCACCGGCCTGGCACAGATGCCAGACAGGTGCGTTGCTTGTGCTGTGGAGTGATATGTTGCCTGCACTGTGTTAAAGAAGACCTGAAATAGATTTTGCTGATTCATTCGGGCAGGTAAAAGCAGACTTTTGCGCATGGGCTGAACAAACCTGAAAGAAGAATTTCAGCAGCAGCCAAGAGTTGCTTCTTTTGAGAAGAATGATGGGTTGTCATATTTGTTGAGCAGTGGTGAGGAAAGCTACTGGTTTGCATAAGCTCGCTAAGATGAAAGGTCTGTCTGCTAGAAGAGTTCTTTTTTTTTATATTGGAGAAAGTCTGAAACAGTTTTTAGAGATCAAGACCTACCCTGGAATGTAATTGTGTCTCTTTTGTTGACTGCACTGGGAATCACATGCTTTTGTGGATTTCACCTGGCATGTAGATTAGTAACAGCAGCACTGTTGTCTTCACTCTTACTGTTGGCCCAAAGCAATATTCTGTGAGTCATTCCAGTCCATAGACTCAGGCTGAACTCTGGCCATCTGTCCCTAAGCAGTCCATACAAATAGTTTATTCGGTAAAATCTAATAAATTATCTAAAAGCTAATAACATTAGAGATGGCTTAACAATAACAGGCTGATTCTCAGTATTATTATTAATTGTAATTGGCAAAAATGTTACCAGAATCTGATCTTTGCTGCACTAGCTGTGGATGGCATTTCTGTTATATTTGATAGTTACTAAGCTAGAACTCACAAGATGGAGTGGCTCAGGTAAGAAATCTTTAAAAGATCCATTGACAGCTCTACTTATCTGAACCACAAGTCTTATATTTCCAGAGTGGAAAAACATAACCATACCTGAGACCAAGGACAAGCATCAACATAGCAAACAGTTGCTCAGGTTGAAGATGGGGATCCTTATGCTTCGTTCCACACTGCTGCTTGTTGCTGTGCCGATGCTGATGGCTATATGTTCACTCATAGCTTTGCCTGCTGAAGAGTACATGCAAGCAACTTCAGATGAGCATCGACAAAATAGATGAGCTTAATTTATCGCCACTTGTTCTCTTTAACTTGGTGGATTCTGCTCTCTGTGGATTATTATCCAGTACTCACATGGACACTTCTGCTGCCAGCACTGAGGGAAGTGGTAACCTCCAGCAGGTGGGACAGTGACAAGCAGTTTTGAATGGAAACACCTTCAGAAGATGTGTGTTAATTGCCAGCCTTAGAGGCCTTACAGACCTGTGAAAAGAGCTTTGTGCTAGGAAAGCAGGAGCCACATTTTGTGGCACTGATCCTGGTGTTATGTGATCAGGTCAAATCACTTCTCATCCATACATCTGTTTCCCCTTCATCCTTCCTTGTCCATGTAAATTTCTTAGAAAAGGGGCTGCCTGTTCTTATGTGGACAATGGCAGAATAATATTTTTGTCTTGCTAATCTTGCAGAGCTACTTAAACTTGTTTTCTAACTGGCTTTTAGATCTCAGTATAGCTTGTTGGTTTTTTTTCTTTCCAACCCTTTGCTTTTCCATTGCAAATCTGGCCTCACTGATGTGTTTGGTTATGTTTTCATTGCCATTGTACTTGCTTTGATTTTGCAGCTCCATGCCCAAAGCACAGGGCACTGTACAAACAATATGATAAAGTCAACAGGGTCAGCCCCTTTCTCATTTTGCATGGCAAACAATGAAACTCCTATGTTTCTTTTGCTTGGCACCTCCAGTTCTTGAGCTAAAGGCTGTGTCTGTGTCTACTGCCTTCCTGTTGTGTTCAGGTGCGAGATCACTTGGACAGTGTTTTCCATTTCTGCCTGTTGGGGGTACTAGAAGCTGTGCTGTCTGCTTGGTTATGTGTGAGATAAAGCTGTGAAGTGTGGAAAATTAATGCAAGAATAGCAGCGTCCTGAGCTGATGTCCATGTCTGCAGTGGGTTATTTGTGACTTTTACCAGGGCTCACAAGTGTATGTGCAGACTTCTCTTGCAGGACCATGCCTGGCCACTGTCTGTGACAAGGAATTTTCTCCTGTTTCTCACCTCTCCTTTTTGCTTTTGGCAGCATTCCTTTCTCCATGGGGATGAATGTGGCCTGTGTCTCGTCCTTTTAAGAAGTGCCAGGTTACTGGCTGTTCATCTGAGAAAGGGAGAAAGAGCTGGATAGCTTGATTCTGCACTACCATAGTATTATCAGGCACTGTATCAGCCCTGCAGCATGAACAGAGCAGCCTCCAGAAACAGCTGTAAAAATGTGGACCTTGATACTTTTAGTACTTTAGGCTCATCCCCATCTTGTTTCTGCTATTTCCTTTCCATGTCATTCTGAAAAGCCCCTTACGGCAGGTTTGAGTACTAGGACCAACTAAGGCTGTAGCTTGATGCATCAGAACTACACGAACTGCAGTCTGGCATGCGCCACAGTGATCTGTTTGGCTGAGGATCCGAACCCTCTAAACTTAAGGAGTATTTAGAGTTAGGGAAACCCCTACCTAAAAAAACCCTAACCAACCAACCAAACTCACAGGAAACCTCTTTACCAGCAGTGTGGTGAGGTTTTTTGGGGTTTGTAGTGTGTTTTGTTTTTCCTCAGTTTGTTTGATTTCAGCACTCACCTGTTACATTCCTGCATTCATTCAAAGTTTACAGGTGGGAGCACTGGCCCAGTTGTATGCTGCTTTTTGTAGCTTGCTGAGCATTTCAGTCACCATTGGGGGGCTGGTGTGCTGGCCCACATGAAGTGTCCAAGTACCTTTTGCATTATTCAGTGGAAACTCTTTCAGCAGACTTCTCTGTTACAGTGGAAAACAAACTCGTAACAGCAGATAAAGCCAGAACACAGCTGAAGAGTAGCAAAACTAAAATTAAAAAATGTTGAAAACTTTTTGGCAATGTCCTTTATTTGTGATACTGTCAGCTGCCCTGATTTTGCTGCCACCGTCAGGAGGGGAAGTTTTCTCGCTAACAGCAGTGGGTGAAAAGTTTGTCCAAACTGGATCCCTCTGTGAATCCTGCATTGATATTTTTTTTTTTTTTTCACCAAAATAGCTTCTTATGGTCCTCCAGGAGCTAAGATAGGGCATGTTTCCAAGGGGAAAGTTTGAATGTTTAGCTATCCCTTCTAGATTGGGGCACAGACCAGCCAAAACCTGCATCCGTATTCCTGTATCTTGCTGTGTTCCTTGGCTATATGCCAAATTAGAGCCTTTGCCATAACAACTCTCAGCACTAGAGGGGTTTCTATTGGTTGCTTTTTGCGCCATTTACTCTGTCCTCCCCCTCTCAACCTAGCTCTTAGTCCTTGTGATGAGTAACAAGTTCTCTGCTTTGGGCAGCTTTTGGTAGCTGGGACTCTGGCCAGGTTCAGCCTTTTGCCAACTCGCAAGGACAGGGCAGGCTGGGAAAGCAAACAAACTGTACTTAATGCCAGCAGGGCAGCTTCTTGTGTTGCAGCAACACCAGGACTCGACCTTGCTACTGGAGTATTAACTCTCTCTTGGTGCATGCTCTGAACAACTTTATAGGAAATTGTCTTCTTAGTACTAGTAATAAGCCTTTCAAATGTGTGTCCTTTCACTGATCTATTTCTACTTGTTGGAGGTGGAGAAACTACTAGACTGACCTGGACAGAAAACTAATTTGTTTCAGCTTGTGTTTTCCTAGGACTATTCTAGTTTTATTGAAAAACTAGCCTGGTTCTTCTAATCTCGTTGGAATATTAGCGGGTCTTGAAAGAAGTCTTGAGGCTTGTAAAAACACTGTATTATTGGAGCTCTGTGAGCATGTTCTGAGATGGCTCCCAGGCAAGGTCCCTGATACTCGGAGTTTTTACCTCTGAGCATCACCTTCTATTTTCTCCATGTCATATTTATGCCTCGCCTGTGCTGTCATGAGGACATCTAACTGGTGAGGCTTATTGGCTGACAGGCAGGTTGTACCAGACCCTTGGAGTGTCTGGTCTTGCATTGCTTAATGAAATAAATGTGACTCCACTCCCCTCAGAGCTTGAATAAAACACACATGCGAATTTATCCAGTGTAGGCATGTAAATTTGCTAGTTGGTCTGTTCAAGTTCCTTTTAAAGCTGTTGAATACAGAGAACTATGAAGAAGATAGTGCTGAGAGAGGCTGGGTTGCACTCTGGAAGAACTCCTCTCTCCACTCAATATGGAAGCAGCTTTGGGTGACCAGTTCAGCCTGATAAATGACATGATTAAAGTTGAGTGGCGTCAATACTTACCTTATAAATCAAACTGCAAAGACATCTCACTGAAACCAGGCTGTTGTTAATGTTATTGAGTGAAACAATAAAGCTTCACAGCCATCTATCACATCAATGTCAAATCTAACCATTTAGACTTAATCTTGGACTGGAGTTAAATAGTCACATTTAGTAACCATCAGTGCATGCAAAAAAAGTAAATTGTCCTCTGTGAATTCTGCCTCTGTGGCTATCTGTCTAGCTGTGGAACCAAGGAATTTGTCCAAAGACAACCTGGTGTATATATCTACTACCTGCCCTTCCTTCTGAGTGTTTTTTTTTCCTGGTAGTGGGGAGTTAAGTTTTGTGGCGGTTGTCACCCCTAGCTCCCAGCCCAGGCTCTTTATTGAACAAGCCTATTTATGTTTCAGGGATAGCTGTGTATTCTCTTTTTCTGCATTTTGCAAACCAGTATACTAAATTAAACTGAAATCGGCAGTAATTCACATTAGTAAACAGACTGTAGGTTGTAGGAAAGTGTGAGTGTTTGTGTTATTCAGCTGCCCTTGCTGCTTAGGGGGTGATCTCTAGCAGAAAGGCAGGAAAACGGATGTGGTTTCAGCCTTCCCTGGAGACAACCGTGAATATTGGTTCTCACATAGGGGACACTGGGATGTGGATCTGGTCAGACTGCTGTTTATACTGACTATGCTTCCTGCATGGTAAGCAGAGGGACTTGCTTCATCTAAAAGTAATGCTATTTCTGTAAATGGCGGATTGCTTTGGTACAGCCCCCTCAGGAATTGGGTTGGACAGTGGGACTAGTGGCTCTAATGCTCTTGTAAGTGGGGGAGGCAAAGTGTGGAAAATGCTGGTCTAAGGCTCTCTAATTGTTTTTCCTGTGAAGAAGAAAAGCTGCACTTAGTGCATGCAGAGAGCTGTCAAAGAGCTTGCTAAAGAGTTGCTGTTGTCACTGATGGCCAGATTTCCCAGGGCCCACTGGTCAATAGCTGCTGCCTTATTCAGTTCCCAAATTCATTGCTTCAACTGAATGCTGAAGGTTACTCAGGTTACTGTAAGGTGAAACAAATTTTTCTTCTGCTGCTTCGCTTGGGGACAGAGCAGGATGTCTCCTAAAGGAAGATGTGGCCCAGAATGTCATTTTGGGTCCAGACAGCCCGTCACACCAGGTCCGCACTGGCTCTGCCCATCTTAGACTATGAAAGAGGCTTAAATGGTGCAGCACTGTGCTAGAAGCCAGAGCAATAACTGAGAGTGAGTTTATAGAAAGGAGGAAGATGGGAGTTTTCATTTTTTCCGTTGAACTTTTGGGAACAGATGGAGAGTCGATGAGGCAGAGATGCTGGAAGGGACAGTGTGTTTCAAATGTTTTCCTTAATGTCTTCCCAATCTGCTCATAGAGTCATAGCTCCTGCCTGGTCAGTACAGGGCAGTTAGTATAGGATGTGAAAACTTCAACGCCCCCCAGGCCTTCAGAGGTGAATGTTCGCCAAGGCCTCTTGAGCTATGTTTTCTGGGATAAGGAACTTGTGACACAAAGGGTCGTGGGAGCAGCTCATGGCCTGATGGGCAATGTCTTTGTTTACTTCATTCTGAATCACCACAGTGAAGGGTCTGGACTTTCTGGATAGAGACAATGGTGCAGGACTGTCTTGACTGAGCCCTGTACTGATGTCAATAGGCCAGTCCTGCCTCTCTAAATGGCCAATGGTTTTGTTTGTTGGGTTGTTTTTTTTTTTTAATCTACTTAGAAGCAAAGAAGAATCTAATCAGAGCCCAGCCATGCACTGAGCAGCAGTCATTATCATTACTTAGTCATCCAGTTGCTGTTTCTTTGATAAGAAATTGTGTGGTGGGGGGGATGGGGGAAAAGCAGCTTTTGTCTTTTGTCTCCTTGAAGAGGTTCAAACATGTTTCCTCTCAATACACCTGTACCCAAGTGTTGTCCTTAGAGCACAACTTCAAAGTCTGTGAGCCCTTCAAAACTCTGTGGCAGACACAGTTTGAGGGAAAGAAATCAACAAGGAGGAACTTAAACCCTCATTAACTCCCAAAGGCAATGACTCGGCTGTGAACTGTGAGATACGATTACTCTCTCATTAGCCTTCATAGTTACAAATGTAACTGGTTAATAATTCCAGCCAGCTGGCCAAGTTAGAGGCAAATCCAAATTTCTCCCCAGCCTGGTGTTTTGGCCTGAATCTCTAGTTATTAATGACATACACAGCAAGTACACTGGGCAGAATTGCTGGGACTTATTTTCCATGAATGCCCAGGCTTGTCTACTGGAAGACGTGTTGCTTCTTTTGGCTCTGTAGTTCTGTTCCTGGAGAACAGAAGGTCATCTGTGGGTAGCCTGATTTGATATTCACTTGTCTTTAGCAATTAGGGTGCAGGGCATTGCAGGAAAATACTGAGATGGAGAGACAGCACAGTCTGAATTTTCTTTGCTGCTTCTGCTAGTTCCCATCTTTACTGCACTCCTGCTTATTTTTTACCCTTAGCAACCCACCAAATCACTGTCATTGGAAGAGGCAGTATGCTCCGGTCCTTGTCCAGAAATTGCTAAATATCTAAGTATTTTGAGTCTGAAGAAAAATGAAAGAACTTTACAAAAATCAACTTCCTTACGTGTCGTGTAGATGATTTTATCCTCTCTGTACCTTGAGGTTAATGTAAGCTCTACAGCACTGGTTAAGAGCACTGGTAAGCAGCTAGTGCCATTACGAAAGCTTTTAATATTGATTGAGCTGTATTCGATCAGTAAGGATGGCTCTGGCCTAAACTAAACTTGTTATTTGAAGTGTAATTGATGCTCTTATGTAGTAGAGGAGCAGAGCCTGGGTTCTTCTGCCACAAACAATCAGTGATCACTGAGCATAATCCTTGTGTCCCATGCCCCAGTTTCACACATGCCCCAAACCACAGTTTGCAAGTTTTGCTTCCATTTTGCCTGAGTGTAAGTGGCTGTACAGGGTGCAAAGGTCTGGAGATGCTTATATGCAGGTGAGGATGCATGCTTTGTTGTTGATTGCATGCTGTAACTGCCATTAATTTCCATAGCTGAACCCTAAGTTCTTTTTTCCCTACAGTGTTGTATTTAGCAAGTCCTGAATTCTGCAAAATTGCTTGGACCAGGGTCGGCAACTGTTCAAGGTATATGGGCAAGGTTATGCTTTTTTTCATGCATGAGAGTTTAAGTAGGGCAGCAGATCAGTGGGAGCTAGGAGAAAATGCTACTTGGGTGACTGCTAAACAGCTGCTTGATCCTGACCTATATTGCTGTGAGGCAGTGCTTTCCAGTTCCTGATGAGTTCTCCAGTTAGTAGAAGCCAGCAGCGGGAGCCATGCCTCTTACGGAAGGCTCCCTTGAGATCCCAAATCCTTAAAAACTAAGACTCTACAAGGTAGTATTTTTTTTTCTGTTTTAAATCAGCCTACAGCGTATCTCTTAACTAGGACAGGTTTTGACTTCCTTGTCAAGGAAGCCAAATTGTGCATTTGCTTTTCTCAGCCATTTGAGAAAATATTCTAGCAGTTTGTCTTGTAGCCCGTACGCTTAGGAAGTTACGTGCTTTCACTGGACTAATATATACGTTATTGTTACAAGGGCCTCTTCCTAGCCCTTAACTTCTGCCCTGCAAACTTGCTCCTACTGACAGATTAAGTTCCTATCTAGAGCTCTTAGAAGACCTGTATACAACTTTACAAGGAGTTTTGATCAGTCTCTGGTGACAGTCTGAACACTTTTGTGCCATACAGATTGAGCTGTAAGTGCCTCCTGAGTCCTTGTGCAGTTGCACTAAGCTGCCTGCCAGGTTGTAAGGGCTGCTGGCAGCAGTATTTTTTTCTGTGGTGAAACTGCTTCCCATAGCTTTATCTGGTGAGGACTGAGCCACAGAGCTCAAGCTTGGGTCTGAGGCATTCAAGGGGATCCAGGTGTTGGGAGCTTTGGGACAAGTTGGGGAAGGGGATCCCAGTGTTGGGAGCTTTGGGGCAAGTTGGGGAAGGGGATCCAGGTGTTGGGAGCTTTGGGGCAAGTTGAGGCTCATTTCTGATAGCAGGGAGGGTGCTGTAGAACTGTCCTAACCACAGCCTGGGTGGCTGTTTTGCAACAAAGCAGAAGCACCAGATGGGCAGGGCAAGAATGCTGGGTGAATGAGTTTGTGCTCATTCATGGTACTGAGTGGAACTCTAGAGATAGTCTTGTTAGTTTGACTGAGTTTTGTTTTGCAATTCAAAACCCCAGAACTCAGAGGGAATAGAATGAAAATCATGAGCATGATGTAAGTTTGTTTGTCGTCCTCCTCCATCTGCAGAACCGAGTACACTCAATGACTTTTGGTTAGCATCTCCTGGATCTATCAAAACTACCTCCTTTTCTAAATTGCATGTCACAGCACCTCTTTGATCTCCTCTGGTGGCTGGAAGGCCCAGCCCCATGACATAGGAGGTGATACTATAGTATGGCTATGTAACATTTATCAAAACACAAAAGCTATATGGATTGTGCAGTGGACGTTCCACATTAGCTTATAACCGGAACAACCCATTCCTTCCAGTCATTGTGTATGACTTTGGTAGCAAAACAGATGTGGTGAGGGTAGGCTTGTGCAGTGGCTAGAGCAGTGCTCCAGAACATCCTAGAACCGGCATCTGCCACTGTTAAGCCAGAGACGTCCTGTGTTGTGCAACTTGTTTTGTCCCTTTTGCTGTTTCCTTCAGCTGTTTTGGTGATGTTGTATTTTGCAAAGACATGACTGTTATGGGGGGAAAATACAGCAGTGATTGTGCAGTGGTAAGTGCCAGAAAAATTGCAATGGATAGTACAAAATTACTGTGGGTTGATGGTAAACCAGCAACCCTTCATAAAGCTTTTTATCTCATATTCAAGGTTGAGTTTGGAAGTAACCAAGCTATGTGTCTGTGCAGCCATGCAAAGCTTGGTGCCCAGTTCTCCCTTCACCCATGTGGAATAGCAAATTTTGTGAAAATTCAGTTTTCCATCCAAGTGGTTGTCTGTAAAAGAAACTCCTCCCTGCCTGACAAGCTGTTAGAATGTTGTCTAAGCTGGTTTCTGCAAAGACCAGAAGTGTTTCAGTCCTAACCCTTGACCTGAACTTTTCTGTCTAAGTTTGCACGTGGACCAACCCCTTGGTGCTTCCCTACTTTGCCTCTCCCTAGGTGCCCTTATTCTGTTCATTAGCTGGTTTTTTACAGTATGGTTTCTACTCTCTCATTGTTTTAATCGCTGTCATTTTTTTTACTTAAAGACAAACTATCAGAGGCTTGTTTATGAACGCCTGCAACACAGCAAGCAGAGGTTTCAACTGACACACTGAAATGTGGTCAGGCTCCAGATCAGATTTGAGAAGGAGATCAAGGAGGTTATCTGTGGGTGGTGAGGGAGGTCTTCTCTTGTGTACTGTTGTATAAACAGGTAATTGAAGCTGCTGATGACTGCACAGCTTACTTTGGACAGTGTTGTGGGGTTTTTTGTTGCTTTCCATGTTTGCTTTTGAGAACAATGAGGGGGGTTTGGATTGGTAGGTTGTTTGTTTTGTTTTATTTTGTTTTTCAGAGAGGATTGTAGGGTCTGACCTTTCAAAACACAATGTTTTCCATCATCTTTTATTCTGACTGTTGATATGTCTGAAAATAACCCTTTTCCTCTTCTACCCAAACCAAATACAGGTGACTCCTAAAGGGGCTGGAGTCTAAACCTGAATCCAGACCTGAGTTCTCTGAGTAGCCTCTGATATCTGCTGGGACAAATGAAACCAGTACCCCAGATACAAGCTCTCCCCAGCATTAGCCTTTTGGGATGTGGTAGTAAATGTGTGTTTAGGGGTTCTTTGTTTACTCTAGTTGGAACTACCAGTGGCACGTTCACACTGAGGTATGGGATTGGTCTTAAGTAAGACAGAGTAGCATTTTCCAACTTTTTCTGACCCCTTAGGCAATATAGCAAGTCAGAATTGTGCCTATATTGGCTAGCAATTAAATGCTTCATTTGGTGGGAGGCAAGAATTGGGATGATAAAGAGTGTATTGGGGAGTAAAAAGGAGAGCTTGCGTTGCTGACAGAACCTCAGTCAGCATTTCACAGTTCATCAGTATGAGTTTACATGTGTAGGTATTTGAGACCTTTGTTCTGTGTCCTTCACTAACATTTACTGAAATAATCTGAAGTTAGAGTAAGCGTTGACCCATACAGCAACCTTTGCTCTATGCACTTCTGCAATCAGCAACTCTTGCCATCTGTGTTGCTTTCTAGGTCTTGTTTGAATGCTGAGATGCTTGCCTTGCAATATTTTTCAGTACGTTTTTTCAGTCCATGAGTTTGGCAGCAGATCAATGCCTGTACATACATACTTGAGGAATCAAAATCCAGAGATAGGCTGCAAACAGAGACACTCCGGAGTGTCAGTCACA
Source organism: Syrrhaptes paradoxus (assembly GCA_013400615.1). Lineage (NCBI taxonomy): Eukaryota > Metazoa > Chordata > Aves > Pterocliformes > Pteroclidae > Syrrhaptes > Syrrhaptes paradoxus. Next base: position 23,157 of record VZTO01013986.1, read on the forward strand.
AAAAAAGCCAGCAGTGCTTTGTGCACTGGTTGCTGTGGTCTGGTGATAATAAACTGTACCAAGAGACTTACGGGTCTCCATGAAATTTTTTCTGTTAAGCTACCATTTGGTCTTGCATGAACCAAACTCCAAGGTTTGATTTCAGGAAGTCTTGGTCCCAGTCGTTTCTTCCTTAGGCATTCACTGTGGAAGGAAGGGTGATGCTGTGCTTCTATCCACCTTACTTACCAACAGGCTGCCCAGACTTGGGGATGTGCGAGTATACCCTTGCCCTGCTAAAATCTGGCACCACCTCCATTCCAATGTGAGTCATGGGCTGTCTAAAGGAGACACACACTCCACTCTAGGGACACCCTAGTACAGTTTGTGGCTTAAAAGCTCCCTTAATGCCTGTTATGATGCCCAAGGAGTGGGCATATAATATGGAATAGTCATGCAAGCAGTTAGTTTCCCTTTGCGTTGTGTCAGGTATTTATGACACAAATCTCAGCTGCCAAGTGCAGAAACTTTAGCTGCCCCTTCAGGTCCTACCCATTGAAATAGGATCTGCCATGTCCAGTGCTAATGAAAATATTCCTTCCTTGACAAGCAGATGTTGCCTTGTTTGTTTTTTTGTTTGTTTGTTCTGTTTTGTGGTGGTGGTTTTTTTTTAAGGGTGCCTTCAACTGCTTTCCCTCTACTTCAGTATTTCTTCAAGGTCTGCCTGCCACTGCCCTTCTGAAGTGCATTCCATACCCATGCTACCATGGAGTGTCACCTCCACACTTTCTCTCTTTCCTTTCCCCAGCCCCAGAGCATCAGGAAGAGTCAGTGTTTCCTGATGACAGTGGCAGGGGAGTGACAGGCTTGGTGGGTGGGGGTGGCTGCTGATGAGCAAGCCTAGTGACAGCATGGGGTGACTAAGTACCAGATGGCTAATTAAAGCACAGTAGTAGGAGAAGCAAAGTATTTAAGGGTGCCAGAGAGAGAGAGAGAAATGCCTCCACAAATTTCTTGTTATACCTCAGCAGCCAAGTGACTGGGCAACACAGTGCAAGATTTCTTTAACTCTTTCATGCCTCTTATGGAGTGAAATCAGGAGACTAAGAAAATGGCACCATTAACTGAATCAAGGTAAGAACACCAGTGTGTTTTTTAGTCACAGTCCTAGAGCTGCTGTGAGCTGAACTCCCAGGATTTTACGTGGCACTGGCGTATGCTAATGTGTACTGAGTGGGTATGTCTGTTGGGGCAGTACACACTGATTTTCAGTTTGTTTCTTTCATTTGGATAGGTATTTCCAGTTGCTGCTTGAAAAGATCAAGGTAGTAATTGCATGGGTTTGTAAACTTTTTAAGGGAAATGAGAAGGGCCTTTTTACCCTAATGACAGTATCTTTCTCCTGGCTATTTTTATGGGAAGGAGGGATTGAAAGCAATTCCTGAATGCTGATTCTGAGGCTGTTGCTAAAATTAAAGTGATGGGAATGGAGGTTGAGTTTCAGCAATATATGACTTTGGTCACCTGAGGCTGGAGGAGTCAGCGGGAAGTGAAATGAGGGCTGCTTTCTGGAATGTGACTTTCTGGTATTTCTGGAGATGTTTTCAATGTCAGACCTGAGTTTAATCCAGCAGTTTGGTTTTCTCAGAGCATTTTCAGTACTGAGGAGAGGAGCAGTCACTGTGTTCTTCATTCCAGTGTGTAGGTGACTTCGGAGGGTGTGTAGTCCAACAAGCCTTAGCAAGCCAGCACTCCAGACTGAATTTTCCCTGGCAGGCATGAGTTTGCTGTCTGGCCTTGGATGCATGACAGTGACCAGCCTTCTGAGTTTTGCTTTTTGTGCCTGATATTCAGGTAGATGAATCCATTCCCTGGCAATTTTCCTAGTGTAGCAATACCTCCAGGCTGGCAAAGGCTAAGGAGAATGACCCTGTCTGATTTCAGCTTGCATCCTTAGGCTTGTAAAAGGTGTATTGGAAGTGTGATATACCTGGTGCTCCCTATGCGTTGGCTAGACTTAGCTTTGTGTGGCTCCCTGAAGGTCATTGTGGTTGTGTGTAAATGACACCAACTCTCAAACTGGTTTTGTTTATTCTGAAAACATAAAAAGCAACCTGTAAGACTTAAGCACCTTATTGCACTGTGCCAGCTCAGCTGATTTCAGTTGTTGTGCAGAATAGAGACCTGAATCTTCCATCTCTGCATAAAACAGGAATATTTCTTATATACTTTGGAAAGTTATCTGTTGCTTAGTGAGTGTTTGTGCAGAGCTTCAAAACAGATAGTGTTAGCAGAGGGCATAATTAAAAATCAATGTTTGGTGTGGCTGCCAGAGTGTGCGTTCATTAATGCCTGTGCATTAAGGGGATTCCATTAATTCCACAGCTGGGAATCTCAGGATGTGTCTGGAATGGAATAAGGTGTTCTGTAGCATTAAAGTATCTGTTTCATATGTCAGATGTGCATCAGAATCTTCTCTCTACCCAAATTTTTGTGAATTGCTTGTAATCTGGATTTGAATTTTGTGACACTAGTCAATCTCTCATTAGTATTTCTACTTAATACAACCTCCTTTTATTTACTACTTCACCGAGTGTGTGACAGAGTTGAAGACAGCCTTTGTTATACAAAATCATGCAAGAGAAGCTGCTGGATGTTGTTTAGATGAGCTAATTGATTGTATTTATAGAATGCCATTCACTGCAGTAAATGCAGTGTAGTGTTTGCATCCATCAGTCTTGTGGTCAGCTGAATGGATCCATTGTTATACCTAATTGGGTCTTCTGGTTTTTCGGTCTGTTTATTTAAAGCAATTGTTCTGCAGAGGCACAAGTGGCCTCGTATCAGAGGTGTACAGAGAGTTAAGTGCAGTACACAGAGCACCCCAGCTGCACGGCTCTTTACAAGTAGTCTCACAACAACTTGAACTCAGTGAATCTTCTATTTCTTCCAGCTGAAGTATAAAACCAGCATCCTCTTGGCTAAGGCATTGTAGATTGTCTGAAGTATCTCCCTTTTGCAAAAAGGTAAAAGCTGTTGTCATTGATCTAATTACCCTTTAAATAAATCCCAATTTTGGTAGTTACAAGCTCTCTGCTCTAATTCCTGTATGAGTCTCAGTTAAGTGAGCTGAACAGTCCCTGATTGGGGTATGCTGTTAAGTCATTTACAGCTTTCCCTCTAGAGTTGGCAGCCTGAGAGCTGTGCCCAGTGACGTCCCTTGTACAGGATGTACACCAGCTTGTTTGTGAAGTGCTTCCATCTATGAGGTGTTAGTGTGCATCTCACACATAAATCTGAGCAGAAATATCTTTTTTTGCTGCTCTCAATGTTGTGCCTTGTGTCTTCTGCTAAGATGAATGTAAGATTTTATTTAAAATATGCTAGAAATTTTTATTTTTCTTTCAGAAGTTTTAAAATGTACGCATGAGCTGCATGGGCGTATGGGTGTGGCACAAAGGCATTTATTACACATGATATATGTAGCAGAGCTACTGTCACCATGATTTCAGCTATCAAATACAGAAAACAGAAGGTAGTCATGACAGACTGGGGAGGAAGTCAAAGCCCAGATATGGTGTATTTAAAATCTATTGTCAGAAGAAATGCTTTCAACTGTAAGGCTACTTAAAGAGCAGTTAACTTATCCAGAGGGAACCGGTGATGGCTTCATGTCAAGTTACCCCTCTGTCTCCTCAGTGCCAAACAAACCACTGGAAGGTGATTTTCCAAGTCCTCTGTCTGTAGCAGAGCAGGAGGTTGATGGCTCAAGCAGGAACCACCTTTCATCCTCTCAAACCCTGTAGGTATAAGTCATTGTTGCTTAATGAAGATTTGGTGTCAGATGTTAAATTATTCCAGTCGATTTCTTTGCAGGGAGGTCAAATCACCTACCTGAACTAGCACTGATCATAGAATTGTTTTTAGTAGACAGGCCAGAATTAGAATTGACCAAAAAAAACCTGATTTACCTGTTAAACCTTGCTTTTCAGCTGTAGGCTTTACTCTCTGGTTCTGTGACATTGAAAAGTTTAGACTTTGGACTGTCAACTTTTTTAAATCTTCTGCAGTTTGCCAGATTTTAATGAGATGGGTGACAACATGCAGATCAAGTGCTTTGGAAATGCTTGTTTACAGCCTTGTAAAATGAAGATCCAGAGGTGCAATCGCTTTCTAAAAATGCACAGATGGGAATGAGTGCAAGGAGGAAGAGCTGCTTAAACAGAAAAATTGTGTTGGTGAGAAACAATAGGTGTAGCTGTTCATTAATTAAATTTAGGTTGCAAATCAGAAGTAGCATTCAAACTGTAAGAGGAATGAGTTCTGCAGCAGGCTTCCAGGCGGAGCAGCGGGGGCAGGAAACCTTACCAGTTTTAAGCTGGAATGTGAAATGTTCTTGAACAGGATTGTATGACACAGTTGCCTGCAATAGCATGGGAGTGGGCCTGATGACCCAGGAGACACTTTTCTGTCCCCTGCTCCAAAAGTGGTGACCTTGAACTGAGTTAACTCAGGTTGCAGCTGAACTTTGTTTACTCATAAGATGACTTAGTTCAAAAGCATCTCTGAGTTCTTAAAGCCACATCTCCTAGTTTACATTTCCTATTTGACTTTTATTTATCAAGAGTGGCACATTCCTCCTAAATTGCACAAAAACTGGCATGTATGCCACAGATAATTGATTTTTTTCCCATTAGGAATGAAACAAACATGCACCATATTAAAAAAAAAAAAGAACTGATACTGCGTATGAAATGTGCCTGCTTATTGATAGTCTTTTCGTTATATTTATTCTTAGGAGCATAATGTCTTCTGAAGGAATGACAGAATTCTCTTTAATCCTTAAAATAAAAATGACAGGCAACATATTTCTCTCAGTATTTCAGGATAAGAGAATAATGATACTTAGAGAGAGATGATATTCTGGGTTAACCTGGAGCTGCCTCCTGTATTCTAGTTATTTTTTTTCTTGCCACATTTTATGTGATACAAAGTGAGAAGTACAGAAGAGATGTGCTTTCCAGCAAGTTCCTTTAAGCAGAAGAACCTCCTGATAGGAGGAACTGGCTGCAGTGCAGCCCTTTGCCCATTTTCCAGGTTTCAGGCTCCACATTGCTGGCATGGCTGGTTGAGCAGAGCATCTGGGTCAGAGACACTGGTGGCAGTGTGAGGGAGGGTCTGAGCCAGGGGCTAAACAAATGAGTGCTGTCAGTGATGTGTGACCAGATGAAAAGTAAGTTTTGTGATTGCTGATCATCCCTTAAATCTGAAAGCTTACAATTTTTCTGAAAGCCTCAACTCCTAGATTTTACTAATATGAATAGGAATTTTTTTTTAATGTAAGTGTAGCCACAAAACACTTAAAGCTCTTGTATATGGAGAGACAACTTTGAAAATATAAAAAAACTCAGAACTGAGAAGAGAAAGTAGGAGTCCTACTCTCAGGAATGTAAGGGACCTGCCCAATGAGTTTTGAATTCTCATGTTTAGCAATTGTTTTAAAATTCTATGTGAGCTATCAGAGCTGTCAATAATAATAAGAGAAGAAGCAAAAGGAAATTGCTTTTCCCACACACACACATTAGACCACCAAAAATAACCACTGCCTGCAACTCTTAGCTGAGATACCAGTGACTTCGGAGCGTATGTCCTTGCTCCGAACTATTAATGAGCTGTTTGTTACCCCCTGCCATTGTAGGGGGAGTACTCCAATGTTTAGAGCATGTGAGATAATCCAGAGATGTGCTGTGCAGAAGTTGTTGCCACTTATCTGCATTCCTCCTAAATAGGCTTCTAAATGCACTGCTCTCTTTTCCACACCAAGTAGGGAAGGAGCTGCAGCCTTGGAAGAAATGTGCTGGGGGGTGAAAGGGAGGAAAGGAAGCATTAAACGTCTGCCTAGAGGTATGACCGAACTGGCAAGGAGTTGGTGGATGTTACATACAGACATTGACGTGTTCACGGTTACAGCTGCTGACTTAGGCCCTGGGGAATGCATTACCTTTCATTGCGTTTTTAGTGTCCGCACCTTTGAAGCCTTTGTTGCTATATCTGTCACTTTGCAGGAAAGACACAAATCCCAGTCTGACAAAGAGGCTGGTCAGCTGGTTAGAGCACGGAGCTGAAAGGGAAGGAAACAATTGGGAGTTTTGGAGTGTGAGAAACCAGGATATGATTCCCTGGTAAGTTGCTATACAAAAGAAGGCCTGCTACAGAAGATGTGGCAACAGTTCCTGATAAGACCAAGGTCTGGCCCCGATTTATTACTCAAGGGGGGGACAGCTACAAGTTGTATCCCTGATAAAGAGAAAGAGGGGCTTTAACTGGTTAGGACCAGTGTTGCAGTCTGGAAGGGAGCCAAATACCTACAAAGCACCAAGGAACTGAGGTAAAAAGTTCAGCGGTGAGGAAGGTATCTTACTTCATCTTCATGACCCCCAATGACCCACCACCAGAAGATACTGTGCTTGCCTGAAGGGGAGGAAATGTAATTCGCATGTGAAGCGGGGATCGATAATGCGTATGTATAGGTGTATTGAGAAACCTAATAAATATGTAATAATTAGCTCTATGAAAGGCTGAACACTATACCAGAGGTCGTGCACATTTGTGGCAGAGCGATCCCCCATACTGCCCAGCGCTGCTTGCTCTTGCCTTATAATAAATTCATCCAACAAGACTTACTGTAGTGAGTCCCTTATTTTTCACTGTAGTATTTTATTATTATTAATTTGTTTTTCTTTGCCTGATATGACAGTACTGGTTTCTCTGCTTTTAATATTGATCTGAGGGACCTTATTTTTGGTTCCCTTTGAAAGACACCCTTCTGCAGTGCTGCTGTGCCTAGTTGTATGCATGTCTACTGGAATGGCTGCGCCATATCTACAGGAAGTTTTCAAGAGGAGCTGGGAGTAGCAAGCGTTTCCAGATCCAGCTGTTTCCACAGCCCACAGACAGCCTATCTGGACAACCTGGCAGGGACTGCTCTGTCTTAGGGTGTACCATCCAAGCAGGCACAGTACACTGACTTTCAGCATGTACCTTCCCAAGTGTTAAAGAGGGCTACACTTGGCTATCCTGCGGCCATGGGGCCAGATGTGCTATCTGGCTGGGCTGTGTATGTGGTCCCAAGAGCAGCCTTAGGGCTAAGATAGGCCTAACAGGACTTCAGTGTGTGGTTTGAGTTAAGCATATGGGAGACAGAATAATTCTGTAGCCTTGGTGCAAAAAGGCACTGAAGCATGTTGTCAACTCCAGACATGCACCATAATTTCCTCAGTCTAAACAGCAGTTATTTCTGCCTCCATGCAGCATATCTGTATGCAGATCCTCAACTGATCAAAATTGACTTTTAAGCGGAGTTTCTGGGCTTACACCAAACCAGGTGCTCAGGATTGGTTATGCTCACGCCAAGCATGCTGAAACCATTCTGTGTATGGGAACTTATTTTAAGTATGTGATTGTTTGAGTGCCTGAACAATGCTGGTTGGTTTCACAGTAGGTGAACACTGAATGCTTGTTGTTTTAATTTAATTCTATAATTGCTAGTAAGTGTGAGGATATGTGGAAAAGTAGTTTTTCTAGATCTGGTTCTAATGAGTTTGTACGCCTCCTCCATTTAATTTTAGCAGACATCTTTAATTATCACTTTATTTTTAACCTCAAATCACTTCTTGTGAAAAGTAATTTCTTCTTTTAAGGACAAATAATTGTGCTTTTTTAGGTGTGAATTTTTTTCCTTAAGGCTTTTCTTAATGTGATGAAGGCCAGTGCTGCACATTGTAAGCAATGTCAAGACCTTTGCATCAAAAAGACATCTCTGAAATCAGAGTTTTGTGGTAGTTGTGATGTCACTGTTTTTAAACAGAGATGAGATAGTTTAAAAAGTATAAAGCTTGGGGTCACAAGTTTAATCGATTGGATACTGCCATTGTCGAAGGGGACCTGTATTGCTCTGGGATTGCAGCAGCAATGGACCCTGCCTTTGCTGAGGTACTTGAGCTAGTATTTCCTCTTTCCTCTCCTGAAAAGGTAATACACTATTTTTTTTCCTGCCTTTTTAACCTTATATACCAGAGGAAAGCATGCAGCCTTTTGGGGATACTTGGAGTGGAAAAAACTTTCTGTTGACATGCATGAAGCCCTTGGAGAGAGCCAGTGCTGTGTCAAAGCTTCTGGGTGCCAGCAACCTCCTCACCTCCAGAATGGCTTTCATCCTGAAGCTGAGTTGAGACTTAATGCAGTACTGCCCCTTCTTGTAGTTTTCTCCCTGCGCCCTATGGAGGGACTTGTATTTATCCATTGAGTTTAACTCCTAACAATTTTCCATACATAGGAGAGCATGATACTGCTACAAATCTCCTTAGCCTGAATAGCTTATCATTTTAGCCAGTTCATTTCTGCTTTGCTTGAACTTAAGGCATCTTTCTGTAATTGAAGCTTATAGAGTTCAGAAAGACCATTATTATTAAGTACGTTTGTCTAAAATTTCAGACTGTGTCAACCATTAGTATTTCAGGGTACTGACTGCTATTATGAAATGGTAGAAATAAAAAGCATATGCTATATGGGCAGGCAAAGTTGGGCAACAGACCTTTTGAGTTCAGCTTTTGTTGTTGACTGTGCCCTCCACTTCACACTGTGTTTTACTGGGGTTGGCTTGGAGTTAAGCTGTATCCTGCTGAGCCTTCACCACTCCACACTGTATATCTTCTGAGGATATTTTAATGAAGAAAATATTTAAATAATTAAGTGTTGGCAGCTGTTGCTAGCATGGCATGCTGGAGAGCCCAGATACTGGCTGTTTTTTGCAGACTTATCTGTTACTGTATTTGCTTGAGGAATTTTCTTTTCTTTCCTTTGGAGTATCTGTTGAACATGCTCATTATGTTCTAGCTGGTATGAAAAAAATACTAGTTAGGAATGGGGATGCTTGAGGCAAGAGAGCAAATTTAATTCCCTGAAAGCAGTTTCCACCTCTTACAACATCCCACTGCTGCCTCCAGTCCGTGTAACAGGAAAACAAGTATCTCCGACTCTCTTGTTTAGTTTCTTGTTTCTCTGAGAAATTTTTCCGTGTGCTTCACAGATTAGGGTCTTTGTGTATGCATTATTTCACAGCTTCGGATACATATTTCTGTTCATGTCATGGAAGCCATTCATTGGCTGGAATTACACTTGATCTCACTCTCTTTAGTGTTAACTTTTGAGGGGGAGGGGGGAAGATTGGAACACAAAATTAAAGGCTTTGTAATTCAACCTAAGTCTTTTAGAGAGTTGAGAGATCTTGGCAAACATGGACTTATTTTGTAGAAAAGCCTCTCATTGACTATTCAAACCAACCTCTGGTGTATGACATTGAAACCTGTTCATTTGCTGTAGGTATCAAGTCCCCACAGGAGTGGGCACTGGGTACAAATAGGCCCCACAGTTGTCCTCCATAGAGTGTCATGACCATGAAAATTGACTTGTTTTCTTCTTGGGGTCCAATATGATTGATTTTCTTTTGGGTTGGCAATTTCACTGCCTTGGTCCCAGGAGGATTAAAGCTTCTAATTTTAAAGTTTCACTTATTGGAGTCTGATCCTGAAAATATCAGCAGCACTGCAGGACTGGAAATTATTGGTGCAGAAATTAATATGCATTTCAACAAATATCCTTTCTGTATTGTACAATCTTTCAAAGGAGAGACTGACTTTGATCTGAGCAACAGATTGCCTTGAAATCTGGCAGTGGTCTAAGTTCACAGAATCACAGAATGACAGAATGTTAGGGATTGGAAGGGACCTCGAAAGATCATCTAGTCCAATCCCCCTGCCGGAGCAGGAACACCTAGATCAGATTGCACAGGAACGCATCCAGGCGGGCTTTGAATGTCTCCAGAGAAGGAGACTCCACAACCTCTCTGGGCAGCCTGTTCCAGTGCTCTGTCACCCTCACTGTAAAGAAGTTTTTTCTCATATTCAAGTGGAACCTCCTATGTTCCAGCTTGAACCCATTGCCCCTTGTCCTATCACTGGATGTCACAGAGAAGAGCCTGGCTCCATCCTCCTGACACTCACCCTTCACATATTTATAAACATTAATTAGGTCACCCCTCAGTCTCCTCTTTTCCAAGCTAAAGAGACCCAGCTCCCTCAGCCTTTCCTCATAAGGGAGATGCTCCATTCCCTTCATCATCTTTGTGGCTCTGCGCTGGACTCTCTCCAGCAGTTCCCTGTCCTTCTTGAACTGAGGGGCCCAGAACTGGACACAATATTCCAGATGCGGTCTCACCAGGGCAGAGTAGAGGGGGAGGAGAACCTCTCTTGACCTACTGACCACCCCCCTTCTGATACACCCCAGGATGCCATTGGCCTTCTTGGCCACGAGGGCACAGTGCTGGCTCATGGTCATCCTGCTGTCCACCAGGACCCCCAGGTCCCTCTCCCCTACACTACTCTCCAAATTTGTTGTGAGTTTTAGCTTAAAGCTTTTAGTCTCACTGAGATTTTTAAATTTTTTTTAAAGGTGATGCACATTTTATATATTATAAGCTAGACAGATTCGGAGTTTGTCATATTTAGACTCTTAGGCTTTAATCAGTATCTTACAATTTAATATTGAGGATTAGTCTTAAAGTCTGAAAGTACTTATACTGGGTGGAAGTACTCTTTAATTTCTGGTAATTATCAGTAAAAAATGTAGCTGGTGGTTCACATAAATCCATTTGAGTTTTGAAACAATTTTTTGAAGAAACTCTGACTATGACCTTGACTTTTGTGATGAATGTCCAGCATTATGTTATGGGCAGATGTGAAACATAATGAACTGTTCTACTTTTCACTTTAAACAGAGAGAAGCAAAATCCAGAAGTGAAAAAGGCAAGTCCCTCCACCACAATGAGCACTGGTAAGTGTGTGCTGTTTTCCACTTGCCCTGAATGGCATTCCTTTTTATTACTAGAAATATTTGTGTGTTTCTGATTCAATTACTCTTTTTTTTTCACTCTTCTTCTGCCTTTGAGAATAGAGCCAAAGTCCTTGAAAGCTCAGTAAATCTGACTATTAAGGCAACAGCATGGCTTTGTATTAAAAAGTTTCCTGGCTTCGTGTTTGTTCTTTCCATGTGGCCCGTAATGCTCAGAACATGACTAGAAACATCTTGAGCTGGAGTAGGTTACTTTAGTTCTTTCATTTTGGAATACAAGCATTCAAAATTACTGATTACCTGAAAAAAACATCTGAAAGAATCTGATATATTTTAGTAGGGGTGAATGCAAAGTTTGACATCCGCATAGGAAAATTTAGCTGTTCAAAGAAAAATGAGGAACCAAGAAATGGGCGTGGTTTGGGAAGAAGAAAACTTCTGGGCTTGTCTGGGTAGCAGACTAAATCAGAATGAAAAACAAAGCAGGCGCCATGCTGAAGTGCTGTATGTAGGACCTGTGGAATAATATTTACACTCCAGCTGAGACTTGATAAGGTGCTAAAATGGAGTATCATGTCCAGTTTTTAGCACCACATTTTGAGAAAAATGTGAACCATTTGGACAGAGTCCCCAGGAAAGCTAGGAGACTAATTGGGGTCTGAAAAGCATAGGCTGGGAATTTGTCTTAAGCACTGATAAGCTTACAGGTTGTGAAGCACCGGGACAGGTTGCTTTAAGGTGGTGCTGGAAGTTTGTAAGAACTGTTAGGCAAATGTTTGTCAGCAGTGACAGAGGTAGATTTGTTTCTGCCATGGGTCAGGAATGTGGCTTTAGGTGACCGTTGGAGGTTCATTCTAGCACTATCTTCTATGTTTCTCTGAATTCACAAGAGCCAGTTTTATTCATGGCAGCTGAGGATGTTGCAGACTTGAGAAAGCTCTCTTGAAAATCTCATCACTGAGCTGGATGCCACACGTACATACAGAGATTGTCCCTGTTCAAAAGAGGGTGTGATCCAGGTAGGCAAAGGCAAAAGAGAAACAGGGGTGTCATCGAGGGAAGATTTGTATCTCCAGGCAGCATCTACTCAGATATTAAGGAACTGGGAAGTATTCCTACTCAAATAGTGCTGACCAATGGCATCCCCTTGAAGTCAGATGTTAAATTCAGTTCAGAGTTTTAACCTAGAAATCATCTGCTTCTTCATTTGTCTTACAGAACACAAAGAAATTGAGGTTGCAAAAACTGTTGTCAATGGGCTGAGCAGTAATGGACGAGAAAAAGGTGGGTTAAGAACTTCAAAAGCCTCTCTGCAGCTCCCCCTGCATGTCAGCTGCACGATGTGGTTGATTTACCCGGACATTTCCTATGGCAGGGGTTTCCAAATTTAGTTTGCTTGGCCACTGATACAAGAAGAGCCTTGTGCTGCACCATGTTGGCAGCAGCATCACTTCTTAGATGAACAAGTGTTCTTTGTCTCTTAAAGGTAGCAGGCTGAATTTGCCTCTTTGTATATTTTTAGTGCTGTTTTGAGGAAAGCTGTGTACTACTTGTGGTACTTGTGAGCACCTGTGAATCAATATCTTGGTGTGTTTAGACAGCATGGACTTGTGGGTGTCTGTGTGTGTGTGTGTGAATCCTGTTAACTTCAGTGGGAGGTGAAGGTTTGAACCCAGGATTAAAGGACAGGAACTAACCATTTAAGCAATAAAAAATTCTGTAATTAGCAACAACAATTTAAAAACCAAACTTACCTAAAAAAACAGTTTTCATGTTAACATCGGCAGGTTTCCAGTGTGCTTTATAGCATTCAGTATTGTATAGTGATGGCAGGGTGAAAGTATGTAGTTGTATGGGTTGGTTTTCTGCTGGTTTCATTTCCTTTCTTTGATGCCTTTTTATAGTGGTTAGTGTTTTCACTGCATTGTGGATGGATTAATTCAGTCAGTTGCAGAGCAGAACGGAGTTAGGGTTGTTTCCTAAACCACAGGCTGTTTGGATTTGAGATCTGTTGTGTTTCCAGGGTCTCCAGGGAGAAGCATGGAAAACAGGGTTTGATTTAGGTTCCTCTTTTATTAAAAAAAGCACTTAAAACAATCCCATCAAATTAAAAACTGATTATTTTATGAGGCTTGAAAAAATTCTGTCAAGCTCTTCCCCCATTCTTTTGCTTGAGAGCCCTTTTCTAAGTTGATGAAGCCTATGCTTTCTGGTTTTGTCAGGGACCAAAAAGATCTGCCACAAGAGGGGGTGTACACACCACCCTGATGTCAATGCCTCCTGGCCCAGTGCTTAGTATTGGTGTGTAAAGTATTAGAAATGTGGTTTCTGTTACTCCTGATTTTGCAGATCTGAGAGAGATGACATAGAATGTGAGGAGGCACCTAGCATTTTCCCGTTGTCCAGTTAATACATGCAGAAAGATTTTAAAAGAGACAGTCCTGGCTCTGCAGAAATCAAGAGCTCAACTCAAGTTATTCTGGTGGAGCCATGATATACAAGATGTTTATCCTGACAGATCCTGCTGAGCTTCACCTCTGAGTAGTATTGCTTTTGCCTTTTTTTATGCCTGTGCCCCCTCCCTCCCCACACCCTGTTTTTGTTTTAAAGAGTTACCCATTAGCTGCAATACAGAGTGAGAGAGAAGAAGTACTGGATGGTTTGGACAGTTTTGCACCAATTGCTAGAAATTTGCACAATGCTATGTATGATTTTCCCCTATGTTACTATGTCTAGTATAATTAGTGTGCTAGCTGATGGAGTCCAGTAGAAATCTCTTCCATTTACTGTTTAAATGGATGGATTTTTTTCTGAAGTGAATATTTTGATGCTACCCTTTGGCATGGGACTATTTTCGAGATTATTTCACGTTTCACCTCCTCCTGTTGCTGAACTTGTAAAATATGTGCCATAAAATCTGATATTCATGTAATGTTTAATGTTCCTCTCTCAACCTTTCAGTCCTCTTTTTTTTTTACACTTTGTTTTGTTTTTACACTTTTTTTTTGTTTTAACTGAGCCATATTAATGTTGATTTAACACTTATTTTTTGCATGTAGTGTATCTCAGCTAAATTATTACACTAAAATTTTTTTTTTGGCTTCTAAAAACTAATGCTTCCAGATTCTTTTTGCCTGCAGCATAGTGGCAGTCAGCAGTTAGTCAATTCAGTGAGCAGTTTCTGTATGCTGCATAAAACAGATATGTCCTGAATTAGGGCAAATGAAGGGATATTTTTAACGGTTGCATCACTGTTCTCTGGACTGCTTTTGTATTTGAAATTTCCTGCTATTGTGTCTCCAAGTGCATTAGAAAATTTTGTGGCATGCTTCCCAAACTCTGTTCTTCCCTTTTGGATGTGCCATTTACGCTTTTATGTTTGCAGCTGTTGATGTCCCTTTATGTACACGCTCTATTTCTGCCGTTAAAATAATCCCTGTGAAGAAAGTGAAAAGTTCTCCTCACCTAGTGCTGCCTACAGGTATCTTCTTCCTTCCTCCCCCTGCCATGCATTAGTTGGCCATCTCTTTCTCTCTCTCTCTCTCTCTCTCTCTCTCTCTCTCTCTCTCTGCTTCACCCACGCACTCTGGCTAGTTTTCAGCTTCATCCTCTTCTCACTGTTTCCAGAGCTGTAGATTTCATCAGTAAATAATAAAGTTAGCTCTTGATGGCACAATACACTGTTCTCAATTATGCTGCTCCTCTGTAGTCATAATTATTTCTGCTTGAATCTGGGATCATTGTAAGCTCTTCTAATGCTTGGTTATGAATAATATTACTACAGACTCATTTTGAACCAAACTCCTGATGAACCGAAGGATGTTTCTTGTGTATCTTTAGTCTTTATGAAAGTAAATGGATGTCAGAGACGGTATTTTACAGGTTCAAGCATAGTTCAACCTTGGTGGGATGGTTTTGTTTTTCTGTACGCACACTGACTTCATAGAACCTGGATAAATAAGGATGTCAGGCTGTCTCTGTCTCACCCCCTCCTTTAGCACATGTTTTCCCACTAAAAGTCCAAGATTATTTTTGTACTTTGCTGGATTTGGACAGTCAGACTAGTCCAGCTGATCCTGCTTGCCTCTCCTAATGTCACCCATGTGCTCTGTTGGACTAGTATAGTGCTAAAATCATGTTTATTATCATCTGCTGAATTTCCATACTGAGAGATTCAGATTTTTGTTTTCTATCATTTCACCTAAATTGTGAGGGAATTCAATATCTTGGGTGTTTATCTTCCTCTCACAAATTTGAATAGTCTGACAATATTTTATTTTCAAAGCTTTTCAAAATATTTAATTTTTCTAAGTTCATAATTATTTTCTGCTTATTGTTTTGATTCGGTATACAAGTTTAACATGTTGTATGAAAATTAAAAAAAAAAAAGCTTTGATTCCCAGGTTTCATTCTCCTCCAATATGACAGAGACATTTATGGTATGGTGAACTCTGTGTTTTCATTTCACTCCAGTACGTGGGAAGGGAATCTAGGTGTAGGAGTGTGAGAGAAGAGATACCCTGCGCTCTCTGGATGTCTAAATCAGGCCTGGTGACTTTCAACAGTGTGTCCATGCCTCAGAGTTACAGCACTCTTGAAACTGGAGTCCCAGAGCTTAAACCTTTGTCCTCTGGTTTGAAAGTAGGCCCTTAGAGTCCTTTGGGCTGTGTGTTGTGCTGTGTGGATGGGAACGATAACCAGAACGGGACTCCTGGGCAACGGGAATCCTGCTGCTCTCTGGATCATGCGAAAATCAGAGAAGTCAACTTCTATTTCACCAGGCATGTGGGTGACCTTAAGGTGTGATCAGTTGTTTGGTGTGAGTGCAAATGTGGTATATTTAAGGATTAAGCAGCATTTGATATGTCTGTGTGGATAGTCTTTCCCTTCACAGAGGCTGCCTCAGTGCTGCCTAAATTAACTAAAGGATGAACTGCAAGAAAATATCATCTGCTTCCTTATTTGTTCCATCCTTTCTCCAGTCCTAAGTGTGGATCTGAAGCTGTGGTTTTTGTGAAACCCCTAAAGCATTGGAAGCCCACGTAAAAGTTTGAACTGTGGTGATTGCAGTGTAGAGGACTTCTGATGTGAGCCAGGTGTTTGACATTTGTTGAGTCTTTCCCCTTACTCCTGTTGTCCATCTGTCACTATTGGTGTTTCTCTATATTGTGGCCACTTTGGCTGTGGTTTGTGTGGTTCACAACCTTAGCCAAGGTGTTGTCATGATCTTACAGGCACTGTACGGGTGTGGATTTGATGGGGCATTATAATGAAATCAGCCAGGGAATATTGATCTGCACAAACATGGGCAATAAGCAACAGCCTTTGCCTCCTCTATGCAGTGTGAAGGCATAACTTTTATTATAATAACAGTTCCTAGAGAGGAACTGCATCCCTCCGCGTGGAGAGGTAGCATGATCCTCACCCCATAAAAATAAAAATCACTGTGTTGTCATTTGTGTAGACAGCACGTGCTCAGGACTCCTTCAGGCTCCCTGTGTTTTGGTAGGTCTAGCACCTCTGTTTAGGTAAGTCAAAGTGAAGTCTGATGGCAGCTACAGGATCAGTAACAGCGCAAGAGGAAGGGAGGTGAAGTGTTTTCCTGTGGAAGTAGCTTGGATAAGTGAGACACTCTTTAGACTTATTGTTTCTGTAGGTATCTTAGAGCAACCAACTCTCCGGAAGGATCTTAAGCAAGGAGAGGGTAATAGAGTTGAAGTACTGATTAGTTAATACTTAATAGGATGCCAGGAGGGAAAAAAGCCCCAAATCTGGGGTTTTGACTGAAATGCACAAAGACTGCATAGAAGCTGTGCTGAATTGGGCCTCAGCAAGGACGCTGGCATGATCTGGTGTCTGGCTCACAGGGTGATCTGAACAGGTATATGTTAAATCTCCTAGTTTTTAGCATTTGGGTTCCTATATCAGAAGGTGAGACACTGCCATGAAACCTGGGGAGACGGCAGGGCGGTGGCTTGCAGTGCCCTGCCTTTAGATCATACTCAGCATAGTTAACAAGATTTTATCCTCCAGTGGTCATAAGACTTTTTTTTTTTTTTTGGCTCTTTCAGTCCAGTGCAAAACATATTTTTTAAGGCTTCAGCACATGAATCCTATGCTTTTATACCACTGGGACATCCCTATAGAAGACCCACAGGTGTAAAGGTAGAATGTCATTGCTAGTACAGTATCTCCACGCAAAGCAGACCAAATAAAGCAAATAGACCTGTGAAATTTGGTTCAAACACTCATCCTTTTTCTTCTTTTCTTAGCTCTGTTGCACTGACTCAAACTTACTTCTACATTCATCAGTTACATGAATATGAAACTGCTTTGATTTCTCAATGCTTTAAATCCAGAGCTAATCTTCATCTGCATAAACATTACTAGATTGATTCACCCAGAGACAGCCATGCTAAAACTATTCCATAGACCTCTGATGGCTCCTAGTAGCTTCGTATCATCTGTTCCAATGTGTCTCCTCTGTGCATGTGCATTTTCTGTAGAAGTGGATCCCACAAAAGTCTGCAGTGGAAAAGGAGCTGTGACCCTCCGGGCATCTGCAGCCTATGAAGAGAATCAGAACATTGCTTCGCCATGTCCTCAGGATGTTGAGCAAACTGAAAGTAAGTGGGTGGAAGGTTAACTGGAATATATTATGCACAATAACCCAAGTGAGGTCTGTCCATGATCTTGGGGTGACTTTTTTAAGCTCTGATTTAAAGCCCCAAATCCCATAGCATAATTGGAAACCTCTAGCAAGAACCAGACCAGCAGAGGGAGACTGACTCTTGCTCTCTCCCAGTGCAGGTTTCATAACCACTCACTCATTGGCTGAAGTTTGTTTACAGCTCCCTTCTTCTGTCAGGACCATCAAAAACCTCTCAAATGTTTTGTTTTGTTTTGTTTTTTTTCCTGACAGGCCCATGTCACCTCCTTTTATCCCAGGCGTTAGGTGAAACAGAAAGAGGCCAGGTGGTGGTACTGCCGCCATAGCATTCACTTGGGTTGTCAAGGGAGGAGGCATAGCATCCCAGACAGAGGCTGGCTGTTGCCACAGAGCTCTGCCATCCTTCAGTAGCAGATGTGCAATTACTTAATTGTAGGAGACAGGCAAAGCACAACAAACCTGGCCAGTGCTGTGGGTCTGGCAGAGAGGATGAAATCCCAAAGACAAGATGCCGTTAAGGGGGGAGGGGGTCGAACTTGCTGTTGAAAGCAAAGCATACATCATTTCTGACTATATTGTTGGAGGAAGGGCAGTTCTATTAATTCCAGACCAAACGTGTTACTTTCTGTTCTGTCGTCTTCTCCCATTCTGCTCCATTCATGACCTGCCCTCTTTTCATGCTTGCCATTTCTCTGTTTCTTCACTCCTATCCCCAATCGTTGCCTCTCTCCTTTCGGTTGATGGCTTCGTAAATTTCCAGCAGCCTGAATGGCAATGAGCTCATTACTATGGAAATTAGCTCATTAATACTACCTTTGCTTACTCTCTCAATTGCTTTATGAAATGTGCTTTGGAGCTGGAAAAGCATTTTGCATATAACTTAAACAGCAAAATGGGTAGAGGGGTGGGAAGGAGTCTGGTGGGAGGTGGGTGGATAGGTGATACAAGACCAATGCATCTGGCTTCAGGGAGTGGGTTGCAAAACGACATGATGTTTTATAACTCCCTTCATATGCATGCACATAGTCTGCAAAACCTGATTTATTTGTTGGCAGTCCTTTATCTCAGCTAATCATACATAGTGATGTTGATAAGGATAGATATGTCTTCATAGCCTGTATCGTGGCTGAATAGGGGGTGCCTACATTTCCAGTAATTTGTGGTGTCTGGCTGTCAAGCTGCAGCTTTAGAAAGTAGCTAGCTGGGCTGCCTTTTTGCCTCTGAAGTAAGAATGTCAATGAACAATTGTTTCTTCATTGCTCTGAATGAATTGCCTTGTGTTTACAAAGGTCAGAAACAAAGAGGGCATCTTGTCTCTATGGAAATTAGGCAGCCCTGTCAGAAAGCATTTTATGTGTGAAATGAAGTAGTTCAACTCTTAACTCCAGTTGGTACAAGTTTTCTGTAAATGTAACAGCTTTCCACCCCACCCCCCCCGCCTTTATTTTCTTCTGTGCCTATCCTCCGTGCCCTTCTCTTCCATCCTTCCTTTCTGTGAAATGCTTAGGTCTAGAGCCAGAAACCCCAGAAACAGGTACAAACATTGGCTGCTTATGTTGTTGCTTCAGTTGCTTTCTTGGAAATGTTTCTTGTTGCCTGGAAAAAAAAAAAAAAAAGGTAGAAANAAGTTCCCTTCTTTTGCTCCTCCTGTAGCTGGAGGGAATCCTCTGTGAGCTGAGTTTTCCTTCCCCTTGTAGATGATTGGAGGTCATCATCTACCACTGATGCCAATGGGGATGCCCAACCATCTTCTCTGGCTGCCAAGGGTTACAGAAGTGTGCGTCCGAACCTTTCCTCAGACAGCAAGCCACAGGTAAGCCTTTCTTCTGTGACCCTGAGGGTGATCTTCTGGGTTCAAGCAATGGATTCATGGTCTGGAGTCCTGGGTTGAACTCCAGGCTTTGCTGCAGACTTGGGTAAGTTGCTGTGCCTCAGCTTTTCTTATCTTTAAAATGGGGGCAACACTGATGTCAGCAGAGTGCTGTGGAGCTTTTGTGTTCAGACATGCCACAGTGTTTCCTTGATGGATGGAGGAGGAGGAGGACAATGCTATTTGTTTGCAAGAAAAAAGGTGAAGTAGTCATCTATTACTGTTTTGTCTTTTATGTTGGTCTATTTCCTAAAGAGGTTGCTGCAGACTGAAAGCAGAGTTACACCCAACATTAAAACCAAGATATTGGGGAAAGGCCTTTTAGTTTTAACACTGTAACTGATACAAGCCAACAAGGGAAGGGTTGTTTGTACCTGAAAGAAAATTGTTGAAGTCAATCTGTTAAGAGAAGTGTTACTTTATCCTTTTTCTTTTGGGTGGTCAGACTGCACAGAAGCAGTCTGAAAGCTGGTAAGGAAACTCTTTATTAGGAACCATTTTCTTGTGTGAAAATCTTTTTAAAGCCTTGTCCCTTGTCAGGGTGACTGCTCCCATCATCAGGGACCTATAGCAATGCCACAGAACAGACACCATTCCTGAAATTGTAAGTGAAAGTGGAAGAAGGCACAACTCGGATGAAGGCATGGGAAGGAACAACAACCTGAAGGAGAGACCCATTTACTGCCTGATATTTACAGCTGTCCTGTAGGCCCTTGTTGATCTTGTTGATGAACAGAGAGAGCACTGATGCACATGGTACTTCTTATAGAAGTCTCAAAGACTGCTGTCTAAACTAAGCTGGAGTGGAAGAAAATGGAGAACAGTAATTGCAGGTGGTGAATTAGTATTTCCTGATAATACTGTGTAGTGGTGAAGTGAGGCTTCACCTAACCTAGGGAAATATTGTGGCACTCTGAAGTCTTCAGACTGACACTACTATCCTTAAGGAATTAAAAGGAGTGAGCTTATTCCAGAAGCAGAAGCCCTTCAGAAGGAGCACTTACCAGCCCACTTCTCCACTCCCTTACACATCAAGGGAGGTGGGGAAAGAGGACATGAGGACAGCAGGTTTCGGGACAGCAGCTGTAATTTTATGAAGCTACTATAGGTCAATATCCATGTAACAAGAGTAGGTGCTGGTCACAACCTGTCAGATGTGGATGAATTTTAAAGGAGGTATTTTTTTCAGCTTTGAATGTTGCAAGCTGTTAAGGTGTCTTCATTCTCTGGTTTTGGCCATTTTAGCAGTGGTTTAGCCAGCCTTTGCCCACAAAGATATGGCAGCAGCGTGTGTATAAAACCTACTTTCTTAGTATCCAGAGGGTTAATGTGTAAGAATGCAGGCAGCTGCTGTTCACTAGGTGGGTGTGTTGGTTCTCTTCCTTTCAGTGGTTTATAGTTTTTAGCTACTGGCAACAAAGCAATAGATAAAATGAAACCTCTCTATTGCTAAGTTATTTTACTTCAGAACAGTTTGGCTTTCAGAAAAAATTCACTATAATTGGAGTTGGAATTGCAGTTGTCAGGCAGCTGTAGAGTTAGCTGTATGTTGCAAATTACCAAAAACAGTAAAGCGTTTTTTATTATTTACTGGAAGCAGTTTTTCTCTGTTGGTGATCTTGATTCTGGACGCAAATTCTTGTGAGCTCCGTTCCTCAAGCAACTTTAATTGTTTTGGTGTTTCTGGAAGCATTTTCAGGACTGAACAATTCTGAAGAGAGTTGAAGAGTTAGCTTTTAGAAGGAGGAAATGCTGACTTTTACTTGGCTAGCTGTGGTAGGGTACTCACATGATACCTGCTTTCATTAGCACTGGTGAAACTTTGCAACATTCATTTTTCGGCAGTGCACTTAACACGCAGCAGAGATGGCCTGGAGTTCTGAATTTGCCTTTGTGATTCAAATGTGCCCAGTGCTGGGAAGTATTTGGTTATGCAGGCATAAGCCTGGGTTTATTTAGCCAGGATGTTAAATCTTGACTCAGGCTTTCCCAGGGATGTGGTGGGTATTGCTGTGAAGGCCTCTTGAAACAGTACAGCACTGAGATTGGTGTAGCCCAGAGAGAAATGTGTGGGCAGAGGCTTGAGAGCTGCGTAGAGTTTGCATGGTGCACTGAGCAGTGCTGAGAAAGAGAACGTGTGAGATGGTGTGTGTCAGAGTTCTGCACTGGCCTTCCAGATACTGTATTTGCTTTTTGTTCTTGCTGTATTAAAACCTGCTTAACCCAAGTCTAATGACCAAATTAATTCTTCAATTTTTTTTTCCTTCCTTTTTCCTTTCATTTGGCGCTGCTTCCTCTCTCCCTCTCTTTCTTGTTGACTCTGCCTGGGCAGGCCCTCGCTCCTCCCCGTCCTCCTCTTCCCAAAGAGGAAAGCTTTGCATGGCGTCCTCGCACTGACACTAAAGTGACCAACCTGTTGCCAGTGCCTATCATGGACTGTGTGTACCTGAACGCACCCAAGCCTTATACGCAGCGTGCATCACCAAATGCCAGTGCACGGTGTTATTTCTCATCACCTACTCCCTATGGGGCTGTCCCCAGTGGGAGGCAAGGCTTGCCAGCAGGGCATTCTCCCTCTTCAGGCCCCAAAGACGAGGTGCATGCTGGGCAGCCACTGGTGGAAAGTTGCTCCTTGTCAGATGCATCATCCATACAACGCAACCCTGACAGGGCAGATCCCAGTAGTAAGGCTGGAATGAATTCCAGTCATGAGACGAAGGCGGATAAAAAGGTCGCCAAACTATATGTAGCTTGTTTATCTAACAGCACTTGCTCAGCCGCATCTGAAAATTCCACTGGCACTGCACATGACCCAGCAGCCAGCACCCATTTGGGCGCTGAGCTCACTCAGGCACCAGCCACCAACATTGTTTCCTCTGTAACAGATACTGGAGAGTCTCTTCCTGCTCCTCCTCCTCCTCCTATTCCTCCCAGGCCGTACTTTTACATTGTCCTCAGTAAAGACGCAGATAGTTATGGTGCGGGCCAACCCTCCTGGACTGAGTCGTCACCTCCGCAAGGTGTGAGGGACAGAGTGCTAGAGCCCCTGAGCACAGCTGCCACAAAGGACAGGATGAGAAAAGAGCCTTACCTTACTCAGCAACGACAGCCACCATACAAGGCAATGGGACGCAGCGTGGTACATGTTTTTTCCATAACCTTGTTTTCTTTCAGCTGTGTGAACAGTTCTTTAATTCGTTACAATGTTCCCTTAATGCTTTATTCTCCTCCTACCTAATTTCTGAGCACTCCTTGTGCCACCTGAGTCTTGTGGTATTCTACTCAATAATACTTAACATCCCATGTGTGTCCGTCTGACATTGATCTGTGTGTTTGTGCGTGTGGCGTTTGTAGGGGGTTGGGTTGGGCTGGTGAGGCTCTTACTATTTTAGGGAGTTGTGAAAGAAGCAAACTCTGTAATGTCATGGTTGGTGCTTCTTAAGTGAAGGTGAATGCAGAGCTGTTTTGTGGTTCAATTTAGCCTCACTGCACAGAATTGGAGAAGACGGGTGGTGAGGGGAGGGAAGATTTTTGTGAAAAACTGCGAGTGTTCATAGAGACCAGGGCTGCAAGACTGAAGAAATATGTCTCCCTGAGGAAAGAAAATCTGTTGGGGTTTCATACCATTTTGAGTGCATCCTTGCATGACACTATATGGCTGCATTAGACTAAAGTACCAATCTCCCCCATTGCATAACAACACCTTGTTTCCTACAGGATGCCACTGCCACCACAGCCACAGCTCAGCCTGGGGTTATAGTAGTCCCCCTCCTCCAGGTTAATCCAGACAGACATCAAGAAGGCAGCTCCAGCACTCCACCACCGCCTCTGGTTCCTTTCGGGCAAGGCTCCGTATTCCCTGAGACTGTTTCTTCTGGCTCACCCTTGACTTTTCCGACTCTAGATGATTTCATTCCCCCACATCTCCAGAGGGGTTCCCACCATAACCAAGCATCCTCCGCATCTGGCACATTACCCTCTGCTTACCCGAAACTGCCATTCTTCTCATCACCACCTTCACTTGTCCCTCCAGTCATGGGGGCTTTACACAGGGGTTTGAAGCCTGAAATCACTGGAGTCATCTCACATACAGTAAGCTTGCCAAGTACCCTCCTCGCCCTTTTCCTAAATTTGTATTGCCAGATTAAAATTACTTTCTCCTTGCAATACTAAACTTGAGAGAGGAGTGATGACTCACTCCCTGCCAGCAGCATGACAACTGAAACCTTGTTTACATCTTATGCTAGTGCATGCTTGTTGCCTGCCTTGTGCAGCTTTGAACTTTCTATTGACTTCTCACAACAACATTTGACTGTCTGCCTTTTTGCCCATTCTGCTAGGTGATGCACATCTTAGGAGTCTTCACAGGATTTGCTCAGAATAATTAATTCTGTATAAATAGAATAGCTGCAACTAACTGATCTCTTCAAGCTCTTTTAACAGCATCCTTAAAAGTGTTTGAATAATATTTAAAGCAGTGACAGCAGACCAGTTAGAAGTCAGGGCTGGCTTTCTGATCCACTTGGAGACGCAAGACTGTATGGTCTCTACACAAATCCCTGCTGAAATCTGTGTAAGATTGCTGCTGGTATCCAATGACCTACAAGCAATAATACCAGTTACTGAGCTGAGAATCTTCCAAGCAAACATGTAGGTGCTATGGGATAGATTAGGGAGCCAGTGTCTCAGTTTGGAATTGGTTGTCTTTAGAAAATTTTGAATAATTAAGTCTGCAACAGTTTATACTTGAAATTTACTGTGCTGTTCTTGGATTAGGTTATGTTTCTCTTTAAACTCATCACCTGTTTTAAGTAGTCCTCAGGGACAAGGAGGAAAAGTAGCTCTCCGTTAAAGTTGCAGAGGAGGCAGGAAGTACCTGACCCTTCTTGCACTGAAGTCTTACAACCACCATTATTTTATTTATATGGTTGCTTATAAGGGCAAGTAAGAAGTTCAGCACAAACCCCTTCCTTTCATGATGATGCTTTCTCTGCCCTCTGACTCTACAGGGATCTAACAAACAGGCTTGTCGGGGTGGGGAAAAGAAAAAAAAAAAAAACAAACAACGATGCTGCTTTCAAAAGTTTTCGGCATTGGCCTTTCTGCTTCTGTTGAAATTGGTGGCTTCTTTCTGCAGAAAACAATGACAGTTTGGGGGGTTTGTTGTTTTTTTGTTTTTGTTTTTGTTTTTGTTTTTTTTTTTAATGGAGCCTATCTGCAGGCTCCAGAAAAACAGGCATCCAAATCATAGAGGAGTAGTGGAAATTCTGTTCTACCTGATTTTCATGAGATGAGTTTTGAAACATTTTTGGGCATGCTCCCTTCAGGCATGTGGTCACAGAGCTGTTTTCCACAAGGATTTAAATTGTCTGTTCATCTTTGGTGACTTAGCTGGGGCTACTGAGCCTATCCTGCTCTGATATCCCTCTTCTTTCAGGGAATCTTTATGTTTTAGTTATTAAAGTGAAGCTAAAACCCAGCTCTCATACTTCTCCCTGACTTCCACTCCTTTTCCCAAATTGCATTGTTTGGAATATTATCACCTCCAACAAATGGGGCTGCATCTCTTTCTCAGGTACATCTATTTCTGAAGACCATTGATCTTTTCTGTCCTCGTGAAATGGCTATGCCCTGATCAGATGCTGCTTGGAGCAAGATTACCTCCATTCAGCAGAGCAGGATTGTTCTTCCCTATTTCCCCTCTAGGTTTGGAGAGCCTATAGATGCTTGTTCTGATCATGGCCAGTTCTCACTATGATTTGTTTCTGAGCTCTGGTGCCAGTCCTCACTCTGGCCCTTGTTCAGCCCCCTGCCTGATCCTGTAAGTCCTTTCCCCTGGTGCTGGTAGGTATGAAGGGCACTGAGATACACTTGGCCAGAAAGACTAGAAGCAGGGATTCTTCTGGAGTGATATTCTGTGCATATTCAGGGTTTTTTTAATAGTGATGAAAATTCCCCTGAATACTCAGCTCCATTTTACAGATCAGTAGGCTGCAGCATTTTAGCCTGACACTGGAGTAGCAGGAGTGCAGGAATCTGGTACACTGTTCTATACTCTCTTTGCTTAGATGCTCATTCCCTGTTAACGGCAACTGTGTGTCCAAATTCCTTAAGAAGCTTTGAAAAATCTCAGCCTAAACTGACACACACAGTCTTAGCCATCATCCCTTCTTTATCTTTTCCCCTTACTACCAACAAAGTCCAATATCCCTGGGTTGAGATGTTTCAAAGATGAATTAGTCTTCTAAAGCCTCCCTGCTGACACAGCCCATATTTCTACAGAACCAGAGCTGTGGTGATAGCAGAGGTGGGTTTGAAATAAGCAAATAATGGAGCTGGATGCTTTAGGAGAGCAAGAGCAGCCTGCTGCCTGTACTTCAGCAGCAAAGCCATGTTAAGTATCCTTTGTGTTACAGACCTACTTTTTACCCTCTATCTGTTGGGGGTTTTAAAATTTATTTCATAATTTTAGCCAGGTAGGTATCACACTATCTCCTGAGTCGTGATGCTAACCTTGTTCCTTGGACCTTTCTTACCAAACCAGCTGCAGTAATAATGTTTCACTCCAGAATTGCATGAGTTTTGCATGTCTGACTTGTTGCTATGAAAGGAATACTTTCAAAACAAATGTTTGTGTGGATATCAGGGGAAGATGTCTACATCTTTCCACCCCCCTACCCTCCCAACCTGATTTGCTCATTTCTGGCACCCTGTGTTTGCTCCAGAGAGTCTGCCAAATGAATTTAGTGCCTCCTTTTGGGGTTGGAGTTGTGAAACCCAACACCAAATAATTATAGTACTGCCTTAGCAAACTAATTGCATTAACAACGAGCAGGGTATGTACAAGGAGCAGGGTAATGCTCATGCTTACGCCTTTTTTACTAAAATTTGCTGTGATTCTGCTTCTCATTCACTTGAAAATGTTGGATTTGTTTGGTTTTTTTGGTTTTTTTTTTCCCAGATTTTCCCAGTGTAGCAGCCTTCTGCATGCTGCTAATGATGTGTTGCTCTCCTTTTTCAGGACCCAGGTCCTGTGCTAAGTGAAGTGCCCCAGCCTGGCACTGGCACTGACTATCCAAGCTCCTTCACTTCAATCAAGTCTTCCTCTGCCTATCCTTCTACCACAATCGTCAATCCCACCATTGTTCTCTTACAGCACAATCGAGGTAAGGAGACAAATAGATGTTTGTGGCTCAAACTGAGAAACCTGTTACGCTACGAGGAACTGGAGAATGTGTGTGCTGTGGACAATTGAATCTAGACTACTAAGAGCTAACAAAGGTGCCTCCAGAAAACTGTAGTTACTGGAGCATACAACAGGCAACTAAGAGGTTAGAGGTGTGGGACAATGCCTACTTTTTCTAATTAGAACCTGTAGATCTGAAGCCACCCTGAGGTTGCAGGAGAGACTTGCAACTGGACTATTGGACATATGAATAAGTTATTGCAGAGTATTAGCTTCTCCCCCATCAGTTGACCTGTTGTGGTAGAAAAGGGTGTATACTCTCGTCTGTCTGTCAGTAGAAGCAAGGTAGCTTGAGACAGGTTCTCCCTCAATGGAAAAGGGGATATGTTACTTCTTATCTCCTGCAGTGTGAAAGCATCCATATTTTCAGTTATTGTGAGGGAGAGGTTTGACCTCTGAATTCTCAGCAAGATTTAGCCCAGTAGTAAATAATCTGTTTGCCCATAAGTTTGAACTTGGCAATTTGTTCCTCTAGCCATAGCTGGATAAACTCAGACTAATGCGTCAGTAGTCCTTGAGCTCTGGGTTTGCATATGAACAAAACAATCTTGTTTCAGCACTAAGCCTTTTTCAGCCTCACAGCAGCTCTCTCTGAATGGATAGTTGCATCCCTCTACCTCTGGCATTAGAGGGAAACTTTGCTTCTGCTTTTTAGTTCTCCTGATGGCTGGTGTTACCCCTGCCTCCCAGTTCAATGCGCATCACTAAAGACTAGCTTCTAAAGGGCCACACAGATGCAGTCCAATTTGCCTTCGTTTCTGGTGGACTTGGGAAACTCCAGGACAGGCAGATTCCAGTTTACAATGCTACAACTTAACCTTTTGCAAAGAAAAAGAAGTAAAATCAGAAAATAGGGGCAAGGCCTGCACTCCTCATTTCGTAGTCATTCTAATTACAGGCGTACTTTGATGTGCTCTTTTGCAGCCCCTGAAGTATTTTTTTCAGTGCCTTTTTAAAGCAGACTTCAGTCTTTGATCCTGAAGATAGCATCCTCAGTGGAGCCCAGCTGATTATAGGGGTGACAAGTGCGTTATCTCTTCCTTTTTCCCAGCATCTGAAGCAGCTTTGTTTGTGTGCTTCTGAATGAGGGTGTCTGGATTCCTCAACTGCTTCAAAAGGAGAAAATATTTGAGGCGTCCTTTTTTTATCTTAAAGTTTTTTGTTGTCTTTTTTGAGGTGGGATACTCTTGTGGTGGGTTAATCTTGGCTGGATGCCAGGTGCCCACCAGGCCCCTCTATCACTCCCCCTTCTGCAAAAATAAAAGGGGGAGAGTAAGAAGAAAAACTCATGGGTCAAAATAAAAGCAGTTTAATTAAAACAAAGGCCAAGGCCATACACGAAACAAAAGGTAAACAAAGATGTTATTCTCTGCTTCCCCTCAGTAAGCCATGTCTGGCCACTTCCCAGGAAAGCAGAGCTTCAGTGTGTGTAGCAGCTGCTCCTGGAGACAAACGCAGTAACAAGTGTCCCCCTCCTCCTCCCTGCCCTTGGCTTTTATGGCTGAGCTGAGGTCACATGGTATGGAACAGCCAATCCGGGTCAGCTGTCCTGGCTCCGCCCCCTCCCAAGGTGTGTTACAAACACCCTGCTGGCTGCCAGTGCAACACAGCACTGGGAGGGTGCTATGGGGGTGCTAACTCCATCTCAGCCAGACACAATACAACTCTTCTGGTCGTTTTTTGCATTAAATCTGGAGTGTTTCAGTGTGTACCACACAGGGATATTTTCTGTCTCTTGATTTTAAGAGCACAACAGACAAATCTGTACAATATGATGAGCCACACCCACTGGCTCTGAGACAACTGATGTCAGATTGTTCTGTTTACTAATTACCTTCACAGTTAACAATTTGTCCTGTCTGAATATGCGTTGCCTCTGACCATTAGCACTCATTATACTGTATCCTGATAGATTGAAGAGCCTTCTTTCATCACATTTTTGTTGATTGGGATATAGATCATGTCCTGATAAGCAACCTGATCAAGTCTGAAGTATCTCATTCTAATAAGTGTTTTTCAGTCTTTACTAGTCAAACTTGTAACTTGCAAGAATCATATTGAACTAGTTTGACAAGGCATCTTAGTCATAAATCTGTATTGACTGGCATTGCATGTGTCATACTATGTATTTATTAGTCAAATCCCATATAAGTTGTTACAGAACTTTTTTTTTGGCATTGTTCTTGACTTGACAGACAGACATCCCAGCCATGACACTAATGCTATTCAGTGATTTCACATCTGCTTTATTCCTTGTCCTATGGAGTTTCCATTGTATTCTAGGACATACTGAGGTTGAATGTTAATGGTAGTGAGCTGCTCTTTCCATAATTATTCTCTTTAGAACAGAAAATTGTTCTAAAACACTTCAGTTTATATGAATGTACTGATTTTCAAGCATCTGACCTCAGTTGTTGTCATTCAGCATAGTCCTTAGTTATTGTTGAAGTGGAAAGTATTTCTCCATCAGGCAGTCAGACTTCAGACTTTGTTTTTTTCAAATGCAGAATTGAATTATTAATCAGATGTGTCATCTTTTCAGCTCTTTTATTAACGGTTACACTGTGCACGATGCCTATTTGTTAAAAAAAAAAAAAGATCATCGCTAGGTTTCTGTTTATTCTTCACGTACCTCAAAACATAATTTGAGTCCCTGATACGTTTTGTTAATTCCTTTACTTCCATTGTCATTTTCTTTTACTCCCCAGCATATGTTACCTACTCATAGGTACACATTTCCTTACTTTTCCGTCTATTTATGTATTGTTTCTTACAGTTCCTTGTGCTTCCATTCCTATTTAGGCTTTATTCCAGCATAGCATTAAGATTTATTTTTGCTAACTTAGTGTTTTTTAATGGGTCTCAGATCTTAGGTATTACATTTCATAGAATCGTAGAATGGTTTGGGTTGGAAAGGACCTTAAATATCATCTAGTTCCAACCCCACTGCCATGGGCAGGGACACCCTCCACTAGACCAGGTTGCTCAAAGCCTCATCCAGCCTGGCCTTGAACATCTCCAGGGATGGGGCATCCACAACTTCCCTGGGCAGCGTGTTCCAGTGTCTCACCCCTTGCCCTATTGCTACTCTCCATGATAAAGAGTGCATCCCTATCCCTCCTGTAGCCCCCTTGAATTACCGGAAGACTGCTATATGGTCTCTCCAGACTGAACAACTCCAGTTCTCTCAGCCTGTCCTCACAGGGGAGGTGCTCCAGCCCTCTGATCATCTTTGTGGCCCTCCTCTGGACTCACTCCAACAGACCTGTGTCCTTCCTGTGCTGAGGACTCCAGAGCTGGACGCAGTACTCCAGGGGGGTCTCACAACAGCAGAGTAGACTGGGAGAATCTCCTCCCTCGACCTGCTGGTCACACTTCTTTTGATGCAGCCCAGGACACAATTCGCTTTCTGGGCTGCAAGCGCACGCTGCTGGCTCATGTTCAGCTTCTCATCAAACAACACTGCTAAGTCCTCCTCAGAGCTGCTCTCAATCTCTTCTCCTTCCAGACGGTGTTTGTACTTGGGATTGCCCCAAACCATGTGCTGGACCTTGCACTTGACCTTGTTGAACTTCATGAGGTTTGCATTGGGCAACCTCTTAAGCTTGTCAAGGTTCTGGCTGACACAATTCATATTTGGTTTCATCTTTATGGACTTTATCCATTCAAAACTGGTTTGGGCTTATGGCATGTGACAAATTGTTACTAGGTTGTGATCTGCCTTCCACTGAATGTTTAATTATGTTTTGTGCTGAAATCAATGCCTTCATGTCAAGATGAGGTTTAATATAAATTCTTCTTGTGTGCTACAAAATACCCTCCAAATTAGTAATTTCTAGGTTATTTTAATGCTGGCAGTCCGAGATCTCCAGTAGCTTAGCTAGTCTTCCAGATGGATAATGGGGCTTGCTTTCTTCTCAGTGGATTATTGATTGCTTTTTAAGGAGCTGGTTATCTTGTTCTCTGGAGTAACTGTTGTAGCAGACATCGCCTGCTCTCCTATTTTGTGTTTTATCTGCTGGTTCATTAATCTGTAAGCATGTAAGACCCTTTGATTTGGACCTGTTGGAGACTTAGAAACAGGTAATGGCATCTGAAGCACAGAAACTACACTATATCCTTTTTTTTTTGTCTGCATGATCTTAGTAAGTTGTGATGAAAGATCTTAGAATTTTTTCTACTGGATTTCAGTAATACCAACTGAACAATATTTATGCTTGTAACAAGTCATTTCAGATTCTCTTGTTCATTCCTAGCACCAACGTAAGAATTTCTTCCCTTCATATCTGTTGATGTCTTAATTTTCTTTTTGACATCTTTATTTTGCACCAAACATGGGGAAGAGGAAACAAGTATTTGAGTCCTTCTGTAACTGGTTTCAAGTCTTAGTCTCCTCCAGTGTTTCCTTCTCTGGGAACTCTGAAGTCATCTATAATCATTCCTTCACTGTTGCCAGCAGTTATATTCCTGTGCTTGACCCTTTCTCTGAAAAGCCTATGGAGTTTTGGCCTTTGCTTACAGTCCCAGAATGCAAGATGGAGGATGAAAGCCTCAGTTAGCTGGTGTGTGCCTGCGACTACAAGCTTTCTCTGGTCAGGCAGGAGAGTGAAACAGCAGACACCTTCCACTCCTCCTACTTCTATCTATCAGCAGCTCTCTTTCCTAGTCAAAGACACAAGTGAAAAGGAAACCACCTCTTCATGTAAAACCGCCTCTTCATGTCTTCATGTAAAAAGTGGGGTTTTTTTCCCATGAAAAGTCTATTTTTCCATTATATTCTCTCCTCTGTGAAGGAAAAGATAGGAAAGAGCTCTCAAGCATCGACTCTTTAAACCACATGTTTTTGGCAGGAGACCTTAGTGACTGAACATACTTCTCCTTAGTGAAGGTGATGGCTGAAGCTGAGACCATCCTCACTTGCATCTCTTCTTCTTTCTTGTTAACACACCAGCCTGCTCCTCATTGGGCTGCTTGGAAGAGTGAACCCTGGAGCAGGTGGTTCCCATCTACCTTTCAGGTTCAGGTTGCTAACCCTTCATTTTCCCCGTTGCACATAGCTGCCAACAGAAGAAGCAAACCCCTATCATGTGAATGTAATGCACATCACTAGTTTGCCGTCAGTGGTTAGCAGAGCAGAAGTGCTGGGCTTAGATCACAAAGTTAATTGGTGAGTGAGCTGCACTTAGGAGAAATATTGATCTCTCTTTGCTGAAGTTGATCCATGTGGTACAAATATCTAACAAAGGTGTGTTCTGCTAGCAAACGGCCAGGGAGGATTGTTACCTACTGCAAACTTGCTTGGCGAGTGTCCCGTGCCACCCCAAAGCAGTTATTCCCTGGGCAGGCATTGCATGGCTTGATTTATTATGAATATATAACAGATGTGATTAATAAAGTTCTGAAATCTTGGCATTAACAGTATGAGCTTTCAAGAGTGTTTGTATTTTGTATGTGAGTAAAGTAGTTTATTCTTTTCAAATGGCTTTCATGCTTTAAATTAAAGGATTAATTGCTAGGGAGTAGAAAGAACAGAGAGCTAAGAATTCTTGGTTTATTCCCTGTCATCACTCGGGCAAGTCATTTGGGCATCCTGTTAGAAAGTACCTGAGAGCATCAACTTGAGGGTGGTCAAATATGCTGGAAGATATTTTTACCGTCCCAGTCTGGGAACTCAGTAATGAAAGACCCTAAACCAAGGGGACCATTCTGATAATCAAAGGCTTAACCAAGCTGTGTCTGTGCATAAATCACTGAATCTGTGGCTTGGTAGTAGGTGATGAGACTCAGCAAGCATCAGCAATGACCCAATCCTTTCCTGTATTCCCATAATGCCATAGCATTGTTGTTTCAAAATGTACTTCATGCCAATAGTAACAGAGTTTGAGAGTCAAACAGCTTGACAACTGTCTTTACTATTTTTCAAATTGTTTCCTGTCCAACTTTTTTCATTCTCTGATGTTAAGAAAAAAAAATGCTCTTTGCAAATGTATTGGTCACTGCATCATGAGATGTATAGTATTCCATGAGGCTGCAGGGTGGAGAAGGGATTGTGGGCTGTCACTTTGGCAGGGTATTTGAAAACAGATTCTTTCCAGCAGCTGCTGCTGTTCTGTCTACAGTGTATTTCTTGCCTGTCAGAAATGCAGCACCAGAGCACTTGCTGTATATGTCTCACCCATTTGTTCTGTATTTCTTTTTGTTTTGTTTCTTCCCCTTGACCACAGAACAACAAAAAAGGCTTAGTAGCCTGGCAGGTATGATATGAAAGGTCTGCTACCACCCAACTGCTGCCTCTGCTGGAGTAAAGTTGCTGCTTTGTTAGCCTGTGGGGTACCTTGAGCAAACACACTTCCCAGGAACCGCAAAGGAATGAGCATAAATATTTGTCCTGGCTTAGTTCAGGTCACTGAATGTTTGGTTTCATTCCTTTCTCCAAAGGCTACCTGAGTGGCCACATATTAATATACTGAAACCCTAAGTTACTCATCTGTTCCTCCGAGGTGACAAGATTTCGTTGTTCTAGTTTACTTTTGGAGCTGCCTTTTGAGCCTTTAGGGTTTTTCTCTTGGGGCATATGCATTAGAGTTAGTCTTGCTTGTGGTAAGATGGGAGGAAGAGAAATAAAAATCAGTATTTACATAACTCCAAGAGCAGAAGTATTTGTGCCAAAAGCCAAGAAAATAGATAATAAAGTTGTGTACAAGTATGCATGTGTGCTGCCACCCTTCTCTCCCCGTGCAGCTCTCTGCTCTTGCAATGGGTGTGAGGGTCTCTCCTTGAAAGAAGAGCAAGTTGTTTTCCTGATCATCTTTCCCTCTTTGCACCCCAAATAGAAGTAGCTCAGTCTGCAGTGGGTGTTACAGTAACAGCACATCACGCACTGCTTACCCATATTATTATTCTTCTTTGGTTATCTCCATGGTAAATGGAGAGCTGGGAGAGAAGAGAGTCACAGAGGGTGCCTAAGCACTTTAAATATCACAAGTAGAAACACAGAGAAGCCAACACTTGCCTGTTCTTGCTCTGCTGTGTGAGCCCTGGACTAGTGGAGAGTGTCCCATGAGGACAAATATCTGCCTGTGAGACAGCTACTGATCTGGCTTCAATCCACCACCTTCCCTCAGCTGCACCACCAGCCCTTCCCTCCTCTCTGCTGCTGCCCTGCTGAGGTGACAAGCTACATAACAGCTTACACCAGTTTCTGTCAGCTTCTTCCCCTAGTGTAGGTGTTGTTGTCTGGTTATTTGGGCAATTACGCACCAGATTTGGCTCCTGGATTTTTAAATACCTCAAAGCTTGGTATATACCTCCATAAACTCTTTTGAAATCATTGGAGCTGCAGGGTAAATGAGTCAGTGTGAAGTTTAGCCGTTATTCTCCAAGTTGTAGGGTATTGTAGGAGATCTGTGGTAAAAGATGTCAGCTTTAGTTCCTCCCTGTGTACAGGTGTCTGTGTTTGCAGTATCAGCTGAACAGCCAAACTCGAAGGAGCTAGGGTGGTCCTTTTGGCTGAGATCTGAGAACCTGCCAGGGTGCAGGGGGAGGCTGATAAAACTCATGCTGTTAGACAGGCCTTTCCTGTCTCCTGGCTTGTCAGTCCAGCACCTTCAACGAATTCTAAGTCCACCCCAAAAAAATACTTTTGAAAACTCCTTCAAAATATGTTTAACTGCCTGGTAGATTTTTTTTTTTATTTTTTTTTTTTACCCCTGGCTATGCCATCCTAGGTAGTTCCCAAACCTTAATGTTATAATAAATTAAAAATATAGAACAAATACATAAAACATCTTAAATGTGAATTAATGGTTAGGAGGTGACTGACACAAGCCAGATGCTGGGTTTCATTTTTGCTAAATCAACAAAATAAAGATTTTGCTTAGATCAGGGCTGTGGCATTGGGAATCAGATTGTAACACTTTGATGCTGTTATTTACATCTGTATTAGGTATTTTGAATATTATTGTCATAGTTTCAAATGGCATCTACTTGGCAAACAGCCAAACGTTCTTCCAGTGCAGGGAGCTAGGTAATCAAAGAGAAATAATATGTATTTACCAGTCATGTTAAAAAAGGTCTTTGTGACCTTCTCTGGGATTATTTTCTACAGACTAAAGAATTCAGTGACTTCTAGACTAGAAGCTCAGGATGTTAACTGGTGACAATGATAAGTAACAGAGGAAAGCTGTGACTTTTCCTGAAGTTTGCCTTTTGTCCACATCCTCATCCACATCCAAAACACTCACTTCCTTTTGGTCTTCAAGGTCATGGAAGAATGGTCTAGTTTCATTTGGTCTTTCCATGCTCTGTTTCTAGAGGCTTAGTGAGGAGTTTAGTAATGGAAATAGACCAAATACTTTCTACAAGCTGGAGAGCCCTTTACACCAGGGACACAAAAGGACCAAAAGACACATACACGTTCACAGGGAGAGGAAATAGGATGAAAATGCTAAGCATGGGTGTAATAGATGCTTTGCCCCATTTTGAACATTTATAAACCTTATTTCATTTCTCCTAAAGAGGAGGAAGACTTACAAGTTTGGTAATTTCAAAA
The DNA here is from genome assembly GCA_013400615.1 of Syrrhaptes paradoxus. Taxonomy (NCBI): domain Eukaryota; kingdom Metazoa; phylum Chordata; class Aves; order Pterocliformes; family Pteroclidae; genus Syrrhaptes; species Syrrhaptes paradoxus. The sequence goes on from VZTO01013986.1 coordinate 58,381, forward strand.
CAACTATTCAAACACAAATCCTTCATGTACAGAATTTCACAGGGCGGAATTGTGATTGCTCAAGATACCAACAGACCAGTGCTTTGTTATGCACAAGCCTTTCCTCTGCTAACTGCCCCTTTCAGATTTCTTCACATTTAATGGCTTTGGGCAGTATAGTGATGTGCATGTGAATAAACATCTCTCTGTCTCTCTCTCTCTCCAATGCATGCGGTGATGTAAAAAGGATAGGATACGGCAAAGTCTTGATGAAGCAGACTGTAAAATCACAGGTGTTTCCAGAAAATCCACATAGGAAAAAGTCCTCAGTAAGAGCCTAAGGGTTGCTGTGCTAAAGCTCTCTAGAGCATAGTAGAGCTTCAGAGCAGCCTGAGCTCTCTCAGTTCCTTGGCCAGTGGTGGTGGTGCCTGCTGCTATGTGTGGGTGTCAGTCAGTCGGTGTCAAGGAATTCCAAGTGGAAGCAAGGTGGTCTGGAGCAATTAGTTGTTTCTCCCCACCTTTATGCAGACTCATGTGCAAGAGGAATCATACATATGCTTAACAAGAATGTAATTTGTTGTTTACAAACTTTGCAACAAATGGGCTTGTTAGACAAGTGAGTGCAAACTGTTAAAAAGTAGTGCCCCACCACCATGTAGCATGCTCCTCTAGGTTGAAATCAACAGCGGAAAAAGATGTGTAGGAGACTCTATCACTGATGCTTTTTGATGAAGAATGAGATTGCACAGTACCAATTAGTCAAAAAGACACAAAAAACCAACCCCTAACAGTTCTTGAAACCAAAATTTTAATTTGTCTTACATACATGACTGTCATGAGATGTGTGAAGGTGGCTACTTGAGAGATGCTAGTCTGCTTTTGCTAGCGTCAAACATTTTCTTGGTAGATCTCCTTCAGTTTAGTTACTAACCATGGCTCCCAGTGACACGGTCTGTCTCATCAACTACTTGCCTTAAAAGAGTGGAATGGTGAAATGCTGGGATGAGTGACAGTCTCCCATTTTCGTTTCCAGATTCAGTTCCAGACAGGCTAGTTTCTGATAAAGTTGATTCAGTGCTCATACGGGACAAGCCGGTTCAGGAGACAGTGCCAAGTGAGAAGCGGGCAATGGAGGAGAAGAGAAGCATTGTCAAGAGCCCTCAGCACATAGCTGATACCTCTGTTGATGATATTGGCATTCCACTGAGGGTAAGACAACACAAAACCTGTGCCACGTTTTGCCTACCTTGAGACTCAGGGAATTTACTAAAGCTCCAGAGACTGCAGAGATTTAAGGGAAGAGAGAATGCTAGTTCCAATTATTTTATTATGAATGCTTCTCTTTGCTATCAAGAACCTGTTTCAGCTGCCTTAGAGAAAAAAAAAATCAGTATGTTTTTTCATCGTATTTGAGAATACTGTTTTCTGCTCTTCTGTTTCATTCACACCTAGTAGCTAATGGAAAGTTTGTCTCTTTTTAGATATTTTAAAGGTAGATATCTCTTTTATACAACATATGTAAGTTCATTTGGTCTTGAAGGAAAATGATAATGAAAAGAATTATAAACTTACTCTTACAACTAGTGTCTGGAGTGACTTGATACTAAATGTCTCTAACTGTCCATTGAATACTTAGAAAATAGGTATGTATGACTGAAGTAGGCAAGACATCTACTTCTAGATGTTAAATAAGATCAATATGCAAAACGTTCCACACAATCTAGAGTTCTACACAGGTTACAACCTACCTCTGCAAAGCTTGCACATTTTTAGTAACTTGAATTAATCCTGTAGCCTCATTACATGAGAGATTATATATCTGAGTGAAGTCACTCATATTTCAAAGTATGAATTTCATATAGCCTTGATTTTTAGGTAAACAGTGATAACAAATGAAATGGAAAGCAGAATGTAAATCTTTTTCATTGCTGGAAGATTCATAAGAACTTTGAAAGGCTGGTAGAATTCATGGTTGTGATTATGTGTATATTTTTCCAATAGAATACAGACAGATCGAAGGACTGGTACAAGACAATGTTCAANGGTACTGTAACACGGATGTGTTTTATTTACTTTAAAAGACCACCTTGATAACATTTTGTTTCATTCATGTGAAGAATTGTACTGGATGTTAAATAGAAGTGTTTTATGTTAATTTATGATAACTAGGGTTTGTTCTGCACCACAGAACTCAGCCAATGTGCTTGAAATCTTTGAAGTCAAAGGTGAAGAAACAGTAAGGTCCAAAGAAAGGTCTGAGTGGTTCTGAAAGGTGAACTGCAGTGCTCTCATGAAATTAAGACTACTGTTTGAGACCAGACAGTTGCTAATAATTCCATACTCAGAGAAAATAGATTCCTGAACTCTAGTTACAGCAGTTAATCCCACCCCCACACACTTTTAAAGGATAGGAGGTTATCACTGAAACTGTTCTGTTTGTAGGAGAAAACTTCTTACACTGTAAAGCTTTAGTATCTGCATAATAAAGTTTGATTTGAAGCTCACTGAAAGCAATGGAAAGGTTTCCACTGATTTTTGGTGAGTTCAGAATCTGAATTCTGGTTTTTCAAAACCTCAAATTTTATCTTTTCAAAACCTAAAATTGTAGCAAGCACTTGCAAACTCAA
>VZTO01013987.1:0-19810 GCA_013400615.1 Syrrhaptes paradoxus
GTTTGAATGCAATCATACTGTTAATCAAGCCAGAGACACAATTTATTTTTCACGTGGCTAAAAAGAAAACAAGTTATGCTTACTGTTCGGTAGGATCACCTTTCCCAGCAAATCTGCCTTTCCCTTCTCCTGACTCAATTACAAGCAGAGACTGATTTTAAAATGTCCTGCAATGCTTAAAGCTACACTACAAAAGCTGATTAAAGAAAAAAAAAAGCAAACTGATTTTTTGCAAAACTGCAGTACCAGAGACAAATTAAACACTAATGACCAAAATTTGAGCTTACTTTCCAGACACTTCCCTGCCTCCCTCACCTATGAAATTGAAATAAAATTTCCAGAAGGTTCTTCTTAAGGCTCAGACTCTCCTTGATTTGAATTGTTCAGCCCCTGCACTGCTCAGCTGCTGTCAGTATGTGCGTGTGTACGCAGTCTCCAAGAAGTTGCCCCCAGCAATTATCCTCCCAGCTCTCCCTCTTTCTATTTGTCCTTTTTGACTGATACACTGTTTGGAGTAGTTTCTTGCTGCTTGAATCGTATGACTTTCCTTATGAAACACGTCCTCTCTTTCATTAAGATGCTGATATTCTCAGCATACAGTTTCTCCTGGGTACTAACCTGCTGAACATTTGCAAGAATGAATTTTAAATACTTGCTTGGAGAAAAGATGACATTCTCATCAGTAGTAACAGTCAATATGTGCATAGTTCTTTATGCATCTTTTTCAGGACACTCAGCTGAAGCACAAGAAGTTTCACGAGGTACCACACACAGTCAAGAGAATATGGTGGTTACAATCAGTATGGCATGGACCATCTGATGCAAACACACAGTAAACAGACACTAAACCTAAAAGAAAACCTAAACTGATGACTTTATTCTTAAGGGAAATATGAAGAAATGAAGAAAACCAACAGTTAAAAAAAACCAAACTACCAACCAATCCTATCACTGTGCTGGTGGCTCTAAAATGCTACTCTTGAGCTTCTCTGCACTGCATTCACAATGCAGTTCCCATACAGAAGTTTAAAGTAGGGTTTTGCTTCAAGACCTGAACAGTTTTCTCACCATGCTTTTGAAGAATACCAAATAGCAAATAACATCTATTCATTTCAGATGCACAGCATTTCAGTGCAGAAGCAACTCCTACCTGCTTCTATTTCATGACATCGAGATAAACTTCATACACTGAGAGGGGCATGGAGTTTAGAAGTTACTCATACTGTAATAAAGTTTAAGACACTTACAAAACACTTCTCCCATTACTTACAGAATTCTGATAATCTTTATTTTAAAATACTGCTTAGTACAACTGCAAACAGCCTACATGGCAAGTTCCAAGTTCAGTATCAGATAAGCTTAAATTTAGGTTTTCAGCATCCTACCTAACATGCAGGCTAACTAGCCCTTTTGGAGAGCTCATGTACAAAAGCACTATAATTTGTCAACCAGAAGAATGAGACATTAAGGAGGAAGGGTCATCTCAGGAAAGTTAGAAGAGTGCTGACTTTAAAGTTAACTACTGAATAATTTTACATCACTAATAAAGATGCTTGCAAAGCAGGGGAAGAAAATATCTACTATTTCTGCTCGTACAAACTCAAGCAGAGCTTAGCACAGTCTTCCTACAGCTGCTGTGGTAGTGCTGACATCTGCTGTCTTTATTATGCAAAAATAAATGTATGTATGTATGCACTATCTTTTTAATTCAGCTGCAAATCAAAGATCTAAAAGCTTAACTGGAAAATGTATTGATATATCGTAATAATGCAAGTATTTATCAGCCATTTAGAAGAAAACAAATTAATTTCTACCTGATCCTAGCTCTCTTCTTGGCCAACTCAAAAAGCTGTAGTTTCCAATAACAGCAAGCCTGATCATTTTCACTCTCCACTGCTCACTGCTTTCCATTTTAGTTAAAGAACTGGAATCAGAAGATTGGGAGCTATCTAAAGGTCAGAAACTTGAACACATCACGGAACATCTGGATGCACGATGGCCAGGTGGCTCAGCTCTCTTAGTGGAACCACTGGGCTCTTGTGCTCAACAATGCCTTTTATACCTTTAAGTATCTCAACAGGCAAGTTACGATATTACAAAAAGAAAAAAAGTACCACAAAGTAACACATCCCTAGACTCCACTACTCTTCCACTGCAGCTAACAAATGGATTTCCATTTCCAGAACAGCCGGTTAAACCTACTTAAGTTCGCCTCTGAAGAGTGTTATTACTGCTTGCACCAGAAGTCAAACATCAGTGTTCTCATCCTTTTTCCTGTAAAAATAGATAATTTTGAGAGTTTTCTCATTGATACTGAGACGGCTTAGTTAGCACAGGTGCTGGAATACCAAATACAACAGTGTTAAGAAGCCTATTATAAATTGCCATTTTAAAAAATTTAGTTTACAGCTAAAGACTCTAATCTGTCCCAGCTACTTAAAAAAGGAAAAAAAAAACCAAACCAAAGCCAGAATGCATGAGATCATTTTATTCACAAAGTTAAAGACCTCTTGCAAAAAATATTTTTTAGGTTTTCACCCTTGAGTTCTCAGAAGAACACACAAATTAGTAGAAGTTATGCATTTATATGGTCATGCCTGCCTATCCAACACAAAGACCTATATTCAGTCCTTGATCAGCACCTCAGCATTTGAAGTGGAATAGCTATAAAGCTTATTTTGCAAGACAATTGCAATGATGAGCACACTCCTGAATTATGTACCTGGTGGGCAAAGAACAGCATATTGTTTCAGTCTCAGGTGAAATTAACTTCAAAAAAAGGTTAGCTGACTTTTTTCTCCATTTCACCTTCAGCATTTCACCAGAAGCATTAACTGAGTGTTAGTAAACAGAATTTCAGGTTCCAGTAAAGAGGTGCCTCTAAGAGTATTCTTCACATTTGATTTTACAGCAAGCCAAAAGTAAGGACACAGATATATTTTCAGGTACACACATCCACGCAGTGCAGCTCACTATAATTTCTCAATGTTTTTATAACCCCATTGGCCTTTAGAACGTGGACACACTAGCCATGATGCCAGGAAACATTTCCCAGATCTGAATCTGGACATCTGAACTTCATCACTTGCAAGCCTGTATAATGAGGTGATGCAAAGACTTTCATTAATAACAAGCCAATTCTTCATCTCCTTTTACTCCCTAGTCTCAAAGCACAGAGAAATCAGTCAGCTAAAAAACTTTTGAAAACTCCTACTTCCATCTCCGAGGATACTACTTTAAACTCTACCTTCAGAGCAACAGAAGAATCTGCATTTCTGAAGCACTGAGATTCTTTTGAAGGTAAATACTAACTTGTTACACAACAGCCCCCCCAAAATTATACCCTGCCTGAAGACAATCAATATTCCTTGGTCAGATCCAGACACACATACAGCTTAACCTGCAACAGTCCGAGCGATCACATCCGGAGCTGGCGCTCCGCTCCTCGGCACAGCTCGGCACCTGCGCTGGGAGCTGCTCGGCTCGCTCACCGAGACCCGCACCCAGCCCCTCGAGAGGGGGGCGGACACTCACCCCCGCCCCGTCCGTCAGATCGAGGCCGAGGCCGCGCCGCTCCAGGGTGGCGGCGGTGCGGGGCACGGGAAGCGATTTCCCGGTGTCACACTGACGCTCAGAGCTCTCCCCCCCCCCCTCCCAGCNGCAGCCCCGGTTCAAGGCTCCTGGCTCGCCGTTATCGCCCCTTCGCGGCCGTACCTGCCGGGAGACGGACGGGCCGGGGACAGGAGGGGGAGGCGAGGGGGCCGCGGCCTCGCCCGCGCCGCCGCGGAAGGGGCCCGCTCCGCTGCGCGGCCCTGCTCACCCGGAAGCGCATATGCCGCCGGACTCACGTGACAGCCCCTCCCGGGGGGGGGGTGGTGGTGCATCACGCACATGCGTGTCCTGAGACATCGATGCGGGCCCGCCTCACGCGCACTGGGCGCATGCGCACTCTCCTCGCACGCGCGCAGGGCGGGCTCGTGCCGCTGTGAGGGCGTTGGCGGGCCGCTGGCGCCGCGGAGGATGGCGACGATCGTCTCGTCGCGTGGGTCGAGGGGCGCTGGACGCCGCCCGGGAGCGGGGTGAGGATGAGCCCTGCGGCCCGGGCAGCCCCGGCTGCAGNCGCCGCCCGCACCGACGCCGCTGCCGCGCTCGGCGGAGGAAGCCGCGAGACGGGCGGAGCGGGGCAGCCCGGCCGCCCGGGNCTCACGTGACAGCCCCTCCCGGGGGGGGGTGGTGGTGCACTCACGCACATGCGTGTCGTGAGACATCGATGCGGCCCGCCTCACGCGCACTGGGCGCATGCGCACTCTCCTCGCACGCGCGCAGGGCGGGCTCGTGCCGCTGTGAGGGCGTTGGCGGGCCGCTGGCGCCGCGGAGGATGGCGACGATCGTCTCGTCGCGTGGGTCGAGGGGCGCTGGACGCCGCCCGGGAGCGGGGTGAGGATGAGCCCTGCGGCCCGGGCAGCCCCGGCTGCAGGTAATGAACGGCGCCGCTGCCGTCCCTGGGCGCCGGCGGCTCCCCCCCGCCCGTCAGGCTGGGCCCCCGCTCCTCACAGGAGCGTTAACCCAGGGGCTGAGGCCTGGCCGCGGTAAAGGGGACGCGGAGTGGAAAATGTAAAATCAGGTGCTCAAAGTGTGAGATCAGTGTCAGAGCCAAGAGTGGAACAGTGTTACATACCAGTGAGGCACCAGTGCAGAGTTACTGAGAAAAAACCCCTGAGTCTCCACATCATTTGAAATTATAACTTCAGCTCTGTAAATATGGATCCAAAATACAGTGAGTGCTTCGTCCTGACATAATGCAGTGACAACACATGCGCACAATAGAAGCTCAGGAAATTAGATAAACCTCATTTTCTTCTTTTTCATATACCTAAGAACGGTAATGGTAGTCAATGTACCCAGGAGTAGGAGATCAAGAGAAGGTTTTGGCTGAGCCTAGAACTTGCCACTAACACATTGTTACAACATACAGGCAGCCACTGACTTGGTCCCAGGTAGTCGCTCACAGCTCATCTGTTGCCCAGAGGTGAAGGGTACAAGAAGAGCAGCAGAGTTTCTTTCATTGTAGGGTACTGAAGGAACTTGGAATCAGTGTGACAGATGTGGAGAAGTGTGGAAAGAATTCAGAAGTGATATAAGGGGGCACAAAATGAATGGAGGAAAACACAAGAAAGAAAAATACCACTGAAGAAGAACAGAAAGCACAGGCACCCCCAACCAGCAAAACTTTAATCTATAAATAACAGGAAAAGAACAACTATTAAGGTCAATTAATTACAGCATTGAAAAGATAAAGAATTATTATAATGCACAGCAAATGGCATGAGGCCTGTAGGCATTATTGTAACATAAGTTTATCAGATAATAGAATTGTAAAGCAAGAGCTAGCTTAAATATAAAGAAAGGATGTGTAACTACTGGTAGGAGAAATACTGTAAAACACCAAGGGGCAACAGCAAAAGACAAAACAATATTGTATCCTGACACATTTGTTAGGTCACTGTTTGTTTGTTTGTGGAGGTAAGAATGCAACAGAAGATGCCCAAATACTCCATGCTTAAGGACACTATATTTTTCTATCTTCACACCAAACTTAATGCTACTAGTGTACCTACTTTGGGACTTTCTATGCCTATAGCACCCAAACTTTTTGATAGTGAAGATCTGATTATGTGACTTTTGTGATCAGTTTGTAAGGTACTTGCCTAGGTGTTGAAGACTGAATGGCAAGAGATCCCAGCCTGCTGATGTGGAGTATCTGTGAACAGCTGGAACCATTTCATACTGAGCTGGGTCAGACTGAGGTCTGAGGATCAAGGGCGATGCCTAGAGGGGCACATTGTGTTACAGAAAAGAGACCTTCCTTTTTATGGGCTGCTCAGGTAACATGGATCAAAACTTATCTATTAGTTTGATGCCTGAACAGCCCTTATTCTATCAGCAAAATTAAGTTTGCAAAGTGTCAGAGTGAAGTTTTTGAATCAGAAATGTTCTATTCTGGTTTAGATAAAGTAGAAAATGAGATTAAATTATGCAGTAGAGAATAATTTTACTACCCAATAGATAATCTTCCTTGTAGGAAGTAACAGAACAGTAATAAAGAAAGGGCCACTGTGACTTACTTATTAAGTCTAAAGTTTGAAAGTTTTCCAGCAAATCAATGTTTTAAGAAAAATTAAGTCCCATATTAAATACTTCTAATGCTTTTTGAAATGTACTCCGGTTGCTGATAAAACTGTCTTCAAAATGCACAGATGTCATCTGCAGGACACCAATGACAAACTCAGGGTCAGCAAAGTTGTGCAATTTCCCATCTCTTACACGGGGTGGCATAATCTAGCTGGAAATCTATCAAGTGTTCAAATGTAACCCAGAAAAAAAGCAAATGAGGTCAGAGCCAGCTACTAGGGAATGTTGAATAATTCTATTTCTAAACATCAGACAATTGCAAATATAAGCAGATTCTCACATGAAAGCTTTACCAAAGAGAACAGGCTTGAAGGAATAATGCTCTGTCACATGAATTTTGTCCTGTACATGAGGAAAAATCAACGGTTACACAATTTCAGGTCTGAAATAATTCACAATTAACCTTTAAATAGAAAATAGTCATACAGTCAAATAGAAAACAGTCAAAGCAACAACAATACCAAAACATTCACATCTTTTATGGTCTTTTCCCATTTTACTTTTTAGAAAAATATTTTCTAGTAATCTAAAAAAACCCCAACAGCTGTATTAACAGTGCCCCCCCCTTTCAAGCGGTTCAAGCAACAGCTCAGAAATGTTGGAATTTTAAAACATTCATTTGAAAGTTTATGGGGTTGTATGTGGAATCTACATTTGTATAGAATTCCTCCTTACCATTTTCTCTATATAGAAAGTACGAATACTGGGGATTTTCCAACTTTATTTTGTCCTTTTTTGATGATAAGGGCTTTGGGTTGTAGTTTACCTCTGCATTTGCAGTCCACGCACATAACTTGGCTCCTGTCTTAGATAGCTGTGGTACAAAATGACAAGAGTAACATGTTACAGAGCACTAGCTTTCAGATTTGTGCACAGGAAGTAGGTAATGTGTAATATTTTGCCTTGCTTCTGATTTTCCTGTTGGGTACATCATAACTTCTTTCAAGCCATTCTGTTGTAATCAGCTGTCACACTACTAGAGCTAGCCGAGTCTTGTAGTTGCATCCTCTCTGCATATCATGGGGCAAATTGTTGAGCAGCAAGTGGCCCTCACCACAGTCCTTCCTATGTCCCTGTACTTTTTCACAAACCTCCCAGAGCTACTTCCGATACAACCCATGATGCTATAGTGGACTAGTTCTTCTTAAGCAGACTCGCACTTCACATCTCCTAGGCGTCCTCCCTGACGTTTTGCCTGTTATCTCTGAACAAATACCTCATTGGTGAAAAGAAGTCCAGGTCTGAGTCAGGTTTAAGTGAAGCTCTTGTGTCTGGAATTAGGCTAGGGGAGTACAAAAATGGAAAGGATGTGCATCTTACATAACTGCAAAACCACACCCCAGACCTTTGCCGTTTCAAGGACATAGCTATTACCTACATACAAAAGAGAAGCTATTCATCCTCTGTGTGTATTATTTTCAGTTTTTTATTATATTTTTCCTGTCAGCATCACAGTTTGTTGGGTACAAACAGCTATACCAGTATGAGAGAAAGCAAGAGCCAGCTTGCTAACCATGAGAGTCTTAATGTCTGCATTTGGGGGGTCGGGGGGGATATAATGATTATCTTGTTTACGAAACTTATTGATGTTCTTCATTAGTATTTAAATAAGATTTCTATGTCTGCAACTGAAAGGTACTAAATACATTGCTGTTAATACCATATTTGCTAACTACTATGCCTTCAAGAAAAACAGATATTAATCCTAAAGTTCACTTCATTTGAAAATTGGGGGGCCCATTAATGTGGGAATAATGTGGAAAAATAAAGGCAAGAGGAGATCTCTTGCATCTGCCTTTTCCAGATAAATACCATTAGACAATTCCAGTGCACCAGTAGAATTGGAGACAAATGTGTGGCTGTATACTGTTAACTCACATTTCTTAGTTTGTACTGGAAAGTCTGCCTATCTCAGAAAAAGGAGAGAGTTACACATAGGTACAGATAACTTCTGTTTTCTGAGGTTATTTTCTGCATAGGTATTTTTGACATGGTAAACATTCTTATCTTACAGTGCCTCATAAAAAAAAGTCTGCTCTTTGCCATTTGCAGTATCAGTTTAATGTCTGTGTTAATAGTATCATTTTTTTATCATATTGTGGTCAGAATCCAATAGCAAATGTGCATGAATCATACCAGGAAAATATTTATGCATAATCAAAAAATCTGCAACCTCCTTCATATGAAACTGTTGGGTTCTCAATTTGTGTTTCTGTGTGTTCTGATGGTCAGGCTGTTATTCACACCTGCATGCAGTATGAATTCAGTGATATTTGGTTCAGCTCACTTCTTACAGTTTCTGAAAAAAACATGAAGTACCCTGTTACATGGACAGAAGATGTATTTGCTGGTTGAGCTTGAGGGGAAAACTGGGTACAATTATATATTCTTTTAATTATTCATGACTTGGGTCTGAAGTGAATGTGTATATGTTTTCCACTTATTCACTTTCTAAAATTCAAAACTAAGCCCAGAAGCAGTTTTATTCTTGGCAGTGTGACAAGTTTCCTTCCCTCAACAAACCAGTCAAAGGAATTGTTCCTCAGAGAGTTTGTCATCCTCACGTATCCTAGAAAGTCGGGAGGGGAGCTGGCATTCATTACACCCCCATCACACATGTGCATGTGCACTGCCCCCCCCCCCCCGGCTGTGACAAGCCCATCTCAGAGGACTATGTTTCTCTCTAGCACGTGGTTTCATTTGTGTAGCTGATTTACAGTTCATTAATCTAGAAAGCATTGCCCAGATCCCAGTTCTGGTAAGGACAGTGTATCCATCCATATTCTGCTTATTCCGCCTCCTGTCCCCAGTATAACACACAGTCTAAAGAGAGGGAATTTGCTCTGTTTTGCAGAACAGCTAGAGCAAAAGCAGCTCAGGAGCCAAAGCTGATGTAAACATACATTAGGAAATTGTTTTGATCTGGCCTGTCAGGCTGCTGGCAGTGCACTGGGCTTCCTTGGGAGGCATGCAAATTTATGGACACAACTTGACATGATTAAGGCAACGCATACAGAAGAGGTAATTGCCCTTTGGCAAGAGAATGATGTCAAGAACCAATGACTCTTTACATTCTTGGCAGTACAGGTAGGATCATGAAATTAGGGGCCTCTTGCAGATTCATTATCATTAGGTGTTGAGTATTTTTTAAACTATGTTTTTCTAGCTTTTATGGTTGTATTACTGTTAGTTGTTTGTCTTGCAGGGGAACCTAAGGACAACAGTCAATTTGTAGTCTTCAAAACGTAGATCTGTATCTGCTGATATAGTGATAACTTATGATAGCTTGTGGAATCTGGAGAAAAAAAAAAAGTTAAAATAATGCCACAGGGAGGCATCAACTTCTGCTATTCACTCAGCAGTGGGGTTCTTCACTTTGAAATTTAATTATCGGAGACACTGACATTCCTTGTTGACAGACATGTGCTCAAAACTCATCCACATCTGAGTGGAGTCAGATTCATCTTGTGCCAGGGTTAATGAGAAATTACTCATCACTACCTGGGAATTTGGGGGTAAGAACATCTGAACTTAAGGTGAAAGACTACATATCATACTGCTGCTCCCCTGAGTCAGCCTAGCAAATAGCTAACTACAATATCTTAATTAATCATGTGTTAGAATCAACCTTATCCTCCCTTGCAAGCTGTACACATTGCTAATTACATGAGGTAAGCACACAAGAGCACAAGGGAAGCAGGCATCAGTGCTGTGCTGGGGGGGGTGAGGTTTCCTGCTGTACTGTATATATAGCAAGGCAGGTCTGGTGGCACGGGGGTGATGTTGTTGAAATGGCACCAGTTAATTTAATGCAAACATAAGGATAAGAGAAACCATTCTCTTTGTGTGTTGGTGAGCATTACCCTTCCAACATCCTGGGCAGAACAGGCACAATAGACAAGGGAGGTTGTCTTTGCATTCCTTGCCCATTAAGTTTCTCAAAGGAAGGAACTGGAAGGAAGAGCACAAAGCGTGTAGCTCTGGAAGCTGTCATCTTTCATACGCCCACTGTACAGAGAGCCTCTGACACATGTTGTGTTGCTTTGGTTGCTGGTGAGCCCGAGTGTCAATACAGCCCTGCTGGGCTGGGTGCGCAGGGAGAGAAAAGAGGAAGCGTGGTTGGAGTGTGTTGTATTCTGGCTGTGCACAGCTGGTCCATGATTCATCAGGGACTCGTACCATCTGGTACAGATGAGAGTCTCTCATGTTACACGGTGTCTTTATCAGAAGTAGGGACAGGGAAGAACATAACAAAGCAATGATTAGTTTGCTGGTGCAAATTTAACTTTTGAACTATAAAACTAACATGGAGAGGCTGAGCTCTTCCAATAATCACACTTTCCAGTTTGTCCAATGCATAGCTGATAAATACTTGATTTTCTAGGTTCTTAGTTGGATAAAACTTTTAAAAGTGTGTAATTTCTTGTGGTTTTTTTTTGTTTTTGTTTTGGGTTTTTTGGGTTTTTTTTACATTTAACAAAATATAGTCCCAAAGTCCTTTTTAGAGTTAAAATGCTTCAGATTTGTATTTTCCCATCCCTGTTCATCACTACACAATTTATTTGACATTTCCTCCACTGGTACCTATTATGTTCTTCTTTAAATTAATTTTTGCTTCTCTGTTGCTTTACGTATTAAGTGCAATTTTTTGAGGTAATTCCCATCTAAGCTTTCTCTGTCAGTCCCTGGCTCTTCATCTCTAAGCTTTTATTGTTAGATTACTTAGATTTTATCCTAGCCATTAATTTTAATTTTCAAACAGTATATTTTGAAGATTAGCTAAATTAAATCATTTTTGCAATTAGTGTCAAATTAATCCATAATGGAAGGTAGATAACAGCAGAGATGGAGTCTCTTAGATTTTGACAGATACCTTCATTGGGTTTAATGTTTTGTATAATATCTCTTTAAGTGAGCAAAGAGCTAGCCTTGATGACTTCTTTCCCTTACACCTAGGCTGCTGGCTACATAGAAATAATATCTTTGAATATGGGGAAAACAAACTCTCCTTTTACATTTCTGAACTCTGAGAGGGAGTGTTGTTAACCCTGAGTAAATGAAAAACCATTGGTTGCCATTTTCAGGCCTTATCTCTGGCACAATAGCTGATGGCTGCAGAACCTCTATGGGTTGTAACATACATTGTCTACCACAGAAAGTCCTTTTTTAAACTTGATTTCGTAGAGGTAGGTGAAAAAGTAGCCAAATTATCAGTTTAACCAGTAGAAATCAAGGGATAGTAATCTCTAGTAGGCAGACTAGTGGAGAGGGAGGCTGGAAATGGGCTAACAAGATCAGTCATCTCAAGATCACTTCCTGGATCAGCAAGACTTGGATCTGAACATACCTCAACATTTTAGCACTTCGTCAGTTAGACCGATTAAAATAGAAGGAAGCAAACGCACTGGTACTTACACTAGGCTCATTTGAGTGTTTGGCTGTAGACACACCTGTGCCCAAAGTGCTTTAGTGTGTGGTGCCTGATTCTGAACAGACCTTCAGCTCTGACCTGTGATTGAACTCAGCTTGACTTTTGCTGATGTTTAAATGTTTACTCTTGTCTGCACTGGGCCCTGAGACACTTTCATTTTCTAACACAATTTTTTTTTTTTTTTAAATAAGCAGGGACATGGTTGCAGGGAAATAGTTCATTTATTCTGGCATCATATGGTGTCACAGTAATTGGTTTAAACCAAAACTTTTTGTGCCTGATCTGGCCTACCTGACTGCAGTGACAGTTTTGATTAAAGTAGTAGCACGTTAAGAATGTCTGTGCTTCAAGAATAGATAAAGAATTTCTAAAAATTATCTCTGCAATTTGAGAAGACAAGCAGTTCTGCTGGGTTAAAATCATTTGTTGTTTACTGCTTCTGAATGAGCTTTCCTTGTGCATTCTGTAAACGTCCTTTGGGCTTGGTCATATTCTGGTAGTCTAGCAAAATTCCCACACAATACTAGTAGAGCTGTTGAACAAAAAACAAACTAACAGAAAACCCCAAGAAACCAAACACCGAAAAAAACCCCAAACTCCAAACGTTAGCTACTGTCACCACAAGTCAACACATACACTTTGGGATCCTAGGATTAAACACAGAGGACATGCATGGGTAAAATTAGAAAACTGAAGTCCTTAAGCTAGGGATAGCGAGACTTGCAGCAAGCAAACCAGATTTTACCTTTCTGCATGTATAAGGGCCCCAATTTACGCTGCGTCTTGGCCGTTGCGGCACTGTCTGTTGAAGTTCCCAAGCCTCACTGCACTTTTCTGGCAGAGGACGCCACGCTGTGACACAGGCTGCAGAACAGATGCTGCATGTTTCTTTCTACTAGTTTACAGCTGTCTTACAAGTTAAAAGCTGTGTCAATTTAAACTAAATTGTTACATTATTAGGTTAATGACCAAAAGCTGCTGGCTTTACAGTGAAAGCAGTAACAGAACAAGTAGTCTTGATAACCACTCCTGAATTGGAGATAATGAATCAAAACCTTTTGGATGCCTTTGAAATTAAGACTGACATATAGCAAATCTGTGTGTAATTTTCAGTTCTGCTCTTTCCACAACCCCAGTCAGGAAGATCCCAATCTAAGGTGTGCTTCCCTGTTACTCCAATTCATAAATAAACTGTGTAGACTATAAATTTTTCTGAGCAAGGATGATGTTAAGCTTTTAGTTTTGCACAGCGAGGCCTTGGCTTTATCTGGAGCTATTTAATGTTACTGTAGTAGAAATCAACACCAAACTATTGATATAGGGATCATTTAAATGCAGTGTTGATGATACATGTTCAGCTATAGTCCATGTATGAACCTCACAAATGAGGAATACTCCCCAGTCATTGAAACTCCTCCTATTAATATCCTCTGTAACATTTAACCCTTTCAATTTACTTAATGTTGAGCTGAATGTATGAGCTCTGCAATTATTACTGCTTATTCTAAGAGATCAAGTTTGAGACCATCTAAGGAACTGAAGGTGCACAAGTCCATGGGACCTGATGGGATGCATCCATGGGTCCTGAGGGAACTGGTGGATGAAGTTGCCAAGCAACTATCCATCATATTTGAGAAGTCATGACAGTCCAGGGAAGTTCCCACTGACTGGAAAAGGGGAAACTTAACCCCCATTTTTAAAAAGGGAAAAAAGGAAAAGGGGGGAGTGACAGGCTGGTCAGTCACACCTCTGTGCCTGGCAAGATCATGGAGCAGATCCTCCTGGAAACTATGCTAAGGGACATGGAAAATAAGGAGGAGATTGGTGACAGCCACCATGGCTTCACTAAGGGCACATTGTGCCTGACAAACTTGGTGGCCTTGTACGATCAGCGATCACTTCTACAAAGTGATAGGATGAGGGGTAATGGTTTTTAAGCTGAAAGAGGGTGGATTTAGATTAGATATTAGGAATAAATTTTTTCCTGTGAGGCTGGTGAGACATGGGACCAGGTTGCCCAGAGAAGCCGTGGATGCCCCATCCCTGAAGGGGTTCAAGGCCAGGCTGGATGAGGTTGTGAGCAACCTGGGATAGTGGGGAGGTGTCCCTGCCCATGGCAGGGGGTTGGAACTATATGGTCTTTGAGGTCCCTTCCAACCCAAACCATTCTGTGATATGATACTATAATTAATGAGATCCCTGAGAATGGGGATGTCTTCCTCAAATACTGTTGTATTGTAAAGTTTACACCTAAATGCTTCCAGAGACCTAGTTATCATTTGTGGGTATCTGTGGGTGTCTGTTCTCTCACAGACATACTGTGGCTCTCAGGTTCAATAGAAATAGGGGAAGTAAGGACTGGAGATACAAAGACAGCCTTTTTGAGCCAAATAGTCACATATGAAATTAAATCAGTCCTATTTCTTGGCTACAACACTGGGAAAGAGGAGATTGTTCCTGAAAACAGAACTGAAAATCCTTTACATCACTGCTATTCACTCTAGGGAAGCAAAAGTCAATACAGATTTGGCTAGAGGTGGATTTTGTTAGATTCATGGTCAAATAAAATTTGAAAAGTACTGTCATAGATGACAATGTTTGGGCATCATAGGCACCATAAGAAAATAAAAAGGCAGTAAGAGATGTCTGTTGTGTCCCATGGTCTTCAATTTATTGCCCAAGCATGCAAAAGAATTGAGCAAACCAGAAAGGGTCTTCTACAAATGGAGCAATCTAGAATATTGCCCTTCATTTCCAGTGCATTTACAAACTGCTATTACTAAATGTGACTCATCAAGATTAAAAAAGAAAAATAATTTAGTCAGAGCTGTTGTCAACTCACTACTTAATGTGACTTTTGTATTTGCTGTGATAAGCACTAAAATTTGCACACTCCTTGATAAATCATTGTTTAGCAATGTCTAGAGGGGCCAATAAATGGTTTGAAATTGCCACAATGTAATAAATTGTTATTTGATAATGAATGAAATTGTTTGAAAATACTGTTAAAATGTCAAGTTTTAATATATAGAACGTTAGTCAAAAGGAGTGCAAATATGGAAAACACAGTGACACTATAAATATACCACAACAAATGCATTTATTTGTACAGGGCAAATAGTACGTGCTGTATACAAACCAGTATAAATTGATATATGAAGTTAATTTCAATCTGTAAAAGTAATTGCATTGGTTTAACTTATTTAACTCTCCTTACAATAATATTTATAGCAGAGCAAGAAAGTAAAGAAATAAACGATGATAAATAGATAAAATACATAGGAAATGGGAATTGTTTTCCAGTTTAATTACGCTGTCACATAAAATTATCACAGAAATACACTATGCCGACAAGAAGAATACATTAAAACCCCATTATGCTGTGCAGAGTTAGCTAGCTTTTGTTGCTGTTTATTCCATAAATAGCTTTTAATCTTTTCAACTACTGTGAAAAGTTAACTCTGTAAAAAAAAATACAGCGGTGCAAAATGGACAGTATAGGCTGTGCCAGTTGATGTGCCTGTAGCATGAAGCTGGGAAGCAACAATGTCACACCTTTTTCTTCAAGAATAAATCTGACCACGCAGTAAAATTTGAAGGAAAAAAATACCCAGAGTAAGGAATTTTCATTCTTTTTTTTTTCTTGGACACAACTCTAATTGGAAAGTTTTTGTGTGACTGCAGTCTCTATGTAACATGCTCACATATTGTGGTGATAAGACACTGTTCTAACTACTGTAAGAGCAGGACCAACAAGCAGGCAAAACATTACAATAAAAGAGCATCTGCTTTTTTCTTCCAAGCCACATATTTATGGTTTCAAACTGAAGTTCACCTTATAATTTCTTTTCATGATGAAAAGCATGTGTGGGATTTTTTATCCATCTGCTTTCTATGTCTTGGGCTGAACACAAAATGACAGCCTCACCAGAGGCAGAAATATGCATGTATTCTTGGAAGGGGACTTGATTTTTCTTCTTCTCTATTTTTTTCAGAATAGTTGAAGCTTAGTTTGCTTCAAAATAGTTATCTGCTTAGAATATAGGTAAAGAACGCTATAATGCTGCAGTTAGTCCTAAGAATATGGCTGCATTATTTTCTCCGCTCAATTATACAGTAAATCTTGTTGTGGTTTTAAATTTGCAACTTCCAAAGCTGTGTGATTAAGTAGGAGTTTGTGCTTTACTTAATTTAAAAAATTTAAATATTGCTCTTCAGGGTTCCAGTAAAAATCTGAAAAATATTATTCTTCAGAGACTTCAAATTCAGAGGAAAATTTAAAATATAGACTTCATTAATTTCTAAAATCTTATTATTTTTAAACCTACTTTATAAATCTTTAGCATCTGATTGATGAGGTTTGAGGACAAGCAACACTCTGAGCAGAAAGGAAATCTCTACAATGTGAAATACCTGTGAAGAGTATACTATGTGCAAACTGAAATCCCAAAAGACAAGACAGCTTCCTGTGTAAGATGAGATTTAGGTCATCAAAGATATTCCTAGTACTTGTCATACTTGAATAAATTAAATGAATGGACTTGCTCCAAAACTTTATTCCAGCTCTTTAAAATTACGTGTATGCTGTAGGAATGATTCTTTAAAGCTGTCTATTGCTATAAAAGAATGGCTATAACTAAAGCAAGCTATCATTAGACTTTGGAAGAGATCATTTATTATACTCCAAAATGGTCTGTTATTTACAGTTCTTATTAAAAAAATGGAACGTGGAATGCATTCACATTTCACCGAAGTTGTAATACTGTTAACTTGCCATCTAACAGTAGCAAATGATGTTTTGGCTCACAAGAATGATTTATAACCTTTATACTACCACAAGAACATTTCAAGAGGACAAAAACTGAAAACATCATCTGAATGTTTATGCAAATCGGAGACAAGCACCTTAATTCTCTTCTTGTTTTTTTCTCATCTTAACCCATAGTAACTTCAGTGACACAGGTCCGTTACATTTTTGGGGTTTTGATTTGGGTTTTTTCTTTTTTTTTTTTTTTTTTTTTTTTTTTTTTTTTTTTTTTTGTTTCTTTTTTTTNTCTAAAAACTAGATAAAGCCGAAACTTTTGATATATATAGAATCTAAATTACACTGAAAGCTAGTGCTCATCTTCAGTAGCCCCAGATATCCACCTTGAAGTATTTTCAGAACTGGAAACACAAAACATAGCAGCCATAACTATCTCTCGTTAAAGATCTTGAGAATCAGCTGCTATAATTGGTGGAGTTTTGATATTATGAAGACATTTAGAGAGAGATGTAAAATAAATACACCTACTCCTAATGAACATTTATTTTAGGTTTTACCCTTTAGAAATCGTGCCACTATAATTTTTTCTTGGAGCATTGGGTGTAAACAAATTCAAAATTAAACTTCACCAGGATCAAATCTCATCTATTTTCAGCAAGAACCATGAACTTGGCTTTGATGGCTTTAATCTGGAGGTTCTCTGTGAGACTTGCATTGTGTAAACATTTCATGCAGCAGTGAAGGTAATACCCGTTTAAGGGGGGAAAAAACCCCTAAGCAATATTGAGTTCCGAAAGGACAGCCCAGAACTGAATTGCTGTCTTCATCCTATTAGTTGAAGTAATTTAAAATCTTTGAAATTTTATCTTTCTATGAACGAGAGAGGTAACTCGGTATCTTTGCATCAGTGCTTTCAGGCTTGAGATTGATGCACACTTTGACACGCCTTTTCAGGATAAAGTACTGTTCAAGCTAATAAATGATAATAATTAACTTTAAAAGTATCACAGGAATAAACAAGTGACAGTGTTTGTTACAAACACATACACACACACCAGGTAAACAGAGAGCTAATTACATCCATCAGATTCAGTTATTAACATTTTGCTTCATGCAAACTTTTATCATCAAAACTGTGCAGAAATACTCCACAATAATGTCCTCAATTTAGAGTCATCCTCTAGATGCTCTTCTTTCCTCCTTAATTGTGGCTTCTTGGACTCCAGTCTGTTCTCAGTCCAGTCAACAGAAACACAACAGGAGCAGAATTGGCCACAGATGAGACTCTGAAAATCACTAACTTGTAGGAGTAAATTGAGGTTTCACTTGAAAATCCAGCGGAGATGGTTTGGTGCCTCTTTAATTGAGCAAGTGTCTTAGTGTAACAGGAACAATGCTTATCTTTGGAAGCATTTTCTAAGGTCTGCGTTTGCGTAGGGTATTAATGCTTCTTTCTCTCATATTTTACGTGTTCATACCTTCAGCAAGAATGTACAGAACCTCTTATCTCTGAACATACTCCTCAAATCACAAAGAACTTAACAGGTAAAAAATCTATTTCTCTTGCTAGTTTTTTCGTTTTCTAGAAAATTAAACTACATATGTACAGAATCAAGAAGTCCTTAAAAGAAAAGAAAGGCCCTGTGAAGGTTGCTTTTTTGTTTGTTTGTTTAGAAAAATTAGTAAATTATTAAATTACAAGTATCAGTATAACAAAAAAAAAAAAAAAAAAGAGTATCTTGTTATCTTCAGAAGTCAGATACAGGTTGTTCCTAACACAATCCCGCCACACTGTCAGTGAGGCAGAATATGGAGTTCCTGTGTGTTTTTCCAGCAGGTACTAGAAGTTGTACTCAGATCTCCAGGGCTGTCTGTCCTGAACGTGAAGCGTTTTTACCAAACCTAGGAGAAAGCAAAAGAGCCAAGTGAGTCAGAAATTCTGTCAGTTAGTGTGTTGTAAAACCAAGGGTTTTTTTACCACTGTTGCCTACTAATAATTTGGGAAATCTGTTTGGTAAATAGAACCCAAAGTAGTCCCACGTAGCCTCAACTCAGTGTAATATTTATTGAGTAATCCAGCCAGAAGCAGAAGGGCCATGGCTGTGCGTTAATCTCCCTGGCTGCGAGTACCTTGTGGAATCACACAGTGACGTGAATTTACAAGGGATGTTGGGAAGCCTGTACAGGTCATGTCAACTGTGCTATGGCTGAGCGTTTCCAGGCTTCATTCTGTAGGGTCTGTGGCGTCCCTTTGCCACAGGCTGCCAAGGCACAGTGTGCCTGTAATATTGCCTTCTGATTTGTCAGCTGTGCGTCGATTAAGATACAGATAAGCCAAGCGCTATTGAACTAAGCTTTTAAATGGATTTTTGGGGAAGTTCAGCTGCAAGGAATTTTACAAGCACCAGCTCAGATATTCCTTTGAACTGCATTAGCCATAAATATGGATTATTCCTGTAGGTCCTGTATGTGGAGAATTTCATCTGCTTTAAAGGTTCAGCAGCAAAATATGAACATAATTATTTCCCAGCCAGATAAATGAGCAACTTTAGTAGAGACATTTTGATCATGTGACTTAGTCAAATTGCAGAAAAAATAAATATTTCCATCCCTGTTTGCTTGAAACTTCTACCATTACATAAATATATACATACATGTACAATTACATAATATACACATACAAAATATTTCACATTTTGACAGCTTCACTAGGTCATTTTGTTTGAATAGCAAAGCAGCAAAGAAGTTCCTAAACAAAAGGATAATCCAATTTCATTGCTAAAATCTAAAGTTAATTTAGTGTTTCTTGCTATTTGTGAATAACTGCTATCTGAAAATATTAATTTATGAATATTATTGAGCAGGTGACCACTCAGTGCTTAATAGGAACTAGCAATTAGTGTATGTAAATCAACTAAGACAGCAGTCTCTCAATTGCTGTTCTGCATAGGGGAACAGTTAATTTGTAGGAATACATGTTTCCAACCCTGATTTGAAAAAGTCACGTTTTCCACTGCTGAAAACCTCAATACCTAGAATATTTGTTGTGCATTTTGTGATTATTCTTAATGCCCTTGCAAACACGTGTAATAAAATGCTAACAAACCATCATCCATTACTTAATTATGTTTATCTAGATGGATAAAGTTGGGGTGAGGGGAGCCTGTGGTGAAAAATATTCCCATTTGGCAAACACTGACTAAATTTACAGCTTAATTATTCCTTGTAGTGCTGTAGAGAGGTTTTCCTGTTAATCATACTCAGGTCCAGAGTTGATTTAAAAAAAAAAAAAAAATTTTTGATTTTTTTTTTTTTTTTTTTTTTTTTATTTTTTTTTTTTTTTCTTTTTTATTTTTTTTTTTTTTTTTTTTTTTTTTTTTTTTTTTTTTTTTTTTTTTTTTTTTTTTTTTTTTTTTTTTTTT
>VZTO01013989.1:21517-50561 GCA_013400615.1 Syrrhaptes paradoxus
CGGCGGGGGGTGCACTGGGCGGGGGCGGGCGGCGCTGCTCGCCCAAGCCCAGCCCCTCGGCGCAGCCCGGCTCGGCGGCGCTGGCCGCTCCCGCCCCACCCCGCTCCCGGCCCGGGCTCTTTGTCGGCGGGTGCCGGCGGGGGGCCGCAGCGACATGTCTTCCCCCAAGAATGGCTTCTACCGGCAGGAGATCACCAAGACCCTCTGGGAAGTGCGGGACCGCTACCGGGACCTGCAGCCGGTGGGGTCCGGTGCCTACGGAGCCGTCTGGTGAGCGGGGCGGGGCAGCCCCGGGAGGGGGCGGCAGGGTTGCCGGCGGGGCGCCGCAGGGGCCTCTTCCCCGGGCCGGGGGGACGCGGCCCAGCCCTCTCTCGTCTTGGTCCTGGACAACTTTTTCCGGTCGTTGTACCCGACCCGGCCTGGCCCCGCCCGGTGCGGCCGGGCCCCGCGGGGTCGAGGGGGCGGCCCTGCTGCCCACCTGGCCGCGGTCGAACTGGGGCGGCCCGGCCCTTCGCGGGGAGCCGGCGGGCGGACCGCGTTCCGTCCCACGCGTGTTTTCGCGCCCGGAGCAACCAGAGCCCGGGGCCCCGCCTCAGCCCTGCCCTGCCCGGGGAGCTATGCCCCGGAGCGGCGGCGTCCCCAGAACCCGGGGTGTTGGTCCTTGGCACCGGCCGCCTGGGTTTGGTTTGTGTTGTTGGCGGGTTTTTGGAGTTTCTGGGATTTTTCTTTTTTTGGGGGAGCGGGGGGGTGTTGCTTTTTTTTTATTATTCTCCCTAGATGTTCCTCTTTAGAGCTTTTGAAAATTGGCTACTTTTCATCGCAGGGTCTGGCAGCCTTTTAAACGAACCGAGGGGCGGTGCTTGGGGGAGGTGGTCGCCTCCCGTGGCACAGGGGGGCCACCAGGCACCTGGCAGGCCGTGGCATGAGGGCTGCGGCGGGACACGGCCGCTCTCCCGCACCGGCGGGGTTTGTGGTCTCGCTTCAGTCCTCGCTCATCAAACTCTTCCTTTTCCCGTGAAGCTCAGCTGTGGATGGAAGAAGTGGCACCAAAGTGGCCATTAAGAAATTGTACCGGCCGTTTCAGTCTGAACTCTTTGCCAAGCGAGCCTACCGAGAGCTGCGCCTCCTGAAACACATGAAGCACGAAAATGTGAGTTGGGTGGTTAGCGGATATCCTCCCCCAAGGCCACAGCTTATGCCCCCTAAAACCAAAGAAAGTGTGTAGATTTGGACAAGGCAGATGTGTAGCTGAATGGAATTCAGGAGTCTTTTGGCTTGTCTGTTAGCTCTCTGTCCTTTGATTTGCACAAACTAGAGTATCCTCTGGGAAACACCACTTAGTTTCCATGTAGGAAAGGCTGGGTGGGGAAGGTTAGGACCACAGTGGAATTTGCACTCAGAGCTAGCAAGAGACATCAGGGACCAGAAATTACCACCTCTTATCACTGTGTTGCTGTGAGGTGCAGGAGAATGCGGAGCGTGGGTCTGTGCCTGCATGTCCTGGGTGCAGGATCTCTTCTTTTCTGAACTTGCATGAAGATGGCTATGGTACACATGCGTATTTTTGGGGAAGAGTTAGGGTTTTCCTTTCTTTTAGTCTTTCATGAAGCATTTGAAAGTTCCTGTTTTACATTAGTACGAACTCAAAAAAGTTTGAATTACTAAATAAATTGATTTACTGGGAAGCAGAGAATAGGATACAGAGCTCTGCACAGATTCCCACATAACGTGAAAGAAGAAGAGCTGTAAAAAAAAGTGTTGAAAGTGTCATTGAGATAAAGATTCTTAGTCCCAACGGTGCTTAGTGATTTGAGAAGAAAATAGAGATTTGTGTGGAAAGAGTTACTGTGGAATCAAAGCATGGACTCCAGGTGAGAAGGGTCCCAGGGTGGGCTTTGAGGATCACAGTAGTGGCTTTAAATGCTGTTCCTTGTGAATGCATGTGAAAAAAAGACAGAGTTTGGAGGGAGTTGTTGAAGTGAATTAAGAATAGTATCTTAAGCACTTGAGAGCCTGCTTTAAAGTGTTAGTAATGCGGGAAGTTAGAGCATAGCTCCATTTAGATGGCCTTCAAGGAAAGCTAAGGGATCAAAAGTCAGGATAAGCCAAACTGGTAATAACAATAGCCAGTAATTGCATTTAACTAAGGTATCAACATTGTGAGTACTGACAATATCCAGGTTCATTTTGAAGAATAATCTGTAAGATATACTGACTGCCCAGAAAACAATGGGACCTTTTTTAGGCTTAGGAACCGGTGTGCCTATTAACATTTTAGTCTGAATCTTTTAATACATTTCATCATTTTACTTGATGATTCCTTTGAAGTAACTACTTCATAACCACTGCGGTATATGTTAAAGAGTTAACATTTGCAGGGAACTTCTGTGTCATGCATGGGCTTTCATACTCTGAGCATTTTCTTTACTGAACATTTGAGAGCAGAACAGCTCGTGCCAAGCTCCTAACTGTGTCCAGAATTTTGAGATTATTTTTCTTCCATTTCCCAGAATAATCTGTGGGTAGCATTTTCCTTTCCTGGTGGTTTTTATGCAGTATATGCCCTTCAGGATAATACCCTGCAACCCCTCCATGGACTCTTGATAATTGAAGAGTCTAGAGGAAAATGCTCACTGGGGAACATGAGCACAATCTCTAAAAGTTTATATATATGAAGAAAGGGAATAATTTAGTTTTAGGAAACAGTTTGGGCCACAGAAAGAAGAATCTGGTCTATATTACTAAGGAAAAGTTTTACCACATATTATGGTGTCTACTCATTAGAGAACAAAGACTGAATAAATGATGCTGCAGGGATTCGTGGGCACTGTGGAGGCAGAAGCTGACTACCCCACCCATCCACGGCGAGGCTGACATGGCAGTACAGCCCATCGAGAGAATTTCCATCTGCTATCCCAGCCTCACACCCTTCTGTCAGTCATTTCGCCCACAGTGAATTAGGAATAGCAACAACGCTTTTTAGGATTTCTAGTTCCTGTGCTGATCTCAGGATACTCCTGTAGCCACTCCATCCATCTGAAACCAAAGCAAAGTGGCAATACCACTCCTTGTCAGGATTTTCAGCCCCGCCTTTGACACACCAACATTCTGTCAAAGAGCCTCTTTTTTTGCATATTTCCACCAAAAGATGGATTTAGAGGCAGACAGTAAGGTCCTTTCCCGTTCACATCAGCAGCCCCCAGTGTCCTGTGCACACCTTTGATGATACGTACAGTAGGGGCAGGCAGCTGCCTGTTCTCTGTCATTACCATTGTGGCTTCCATGGGTCTGGCTGTGGAGTTCTGAATGGGCCCCACTCAGGTGGGTGTATATCTCCTTATAATAGGAATTAGAACAGAACAGTGATTGAAGTGTCTTTCCTTATTTCTCTGTTAACTAACGTTGCAGTATGCTTCTATAAAGTAGCTGTTATCTGTCTTTCTGGCTGCGCCATAAATACAACTGCTATTAAAAAGTAATAAAAGTGAAGTAACTGTTTCAAAGACCACTAAAATAACAATGCCACTCTGTCCTGGGTGTTGGTGATCTAAGTATGTAGAGGCGGCGGTGTGTGACAGCTGGTCTAATGGTACAGCCACTATGGATTAGACTTGGGATATAGTTGCAATGTTGCACTAATCAGCAGGTGTAAACCTTCATCTTTTTTTTTTTCCTTACTTCAGGATATAAATTATGTCAAGGTTCTGTTTATTTGATAGTTAAAATTACATTCGATTCACTCTTCTGATGTGTTTTTCTTTCGAAACTGCCTCTGTAATCAGAATGCATTTGATGTTCGATTACATGAGGAGTGTGGCGTTTTGTTGTTTCACTGTGATTACCTCTCAATGGACCATCTCTGCCCTTCGTAGCTTTTGGGGAAGTGTTGTGTTAAGCATCTAGCAATACATTATAATAGTTTATTTAACCTTATTCTGTATTCAGAATGATGGAAGAAGTCGTAATAGTCTGCCACATTGTGTTAAAAATAGCATCTCTGATCCTCCATTAAAGTAGCAGAAGATACCATTAAACCTGTGCCACAGTGACATAATTCATCACCATGGCATGCTTCCATGACAAAAATGGAGGAAAACTTCTGTTTGATATCCTGAATGACATCCATTATGGATCCTTTGAGGAATATGCTCATCCACTTCATGTGGATGCCTTGTAGGATGACCAGGAGTCCTGTAAAAACAAATATAGGAATCATCCTATTGAATTTTACTGGAATTGTATTTTTCTTTATCTGGAAGCTAACTCACAGTTCAATTTGCTTGCCTATGCAAGTTTTTTCAAGAGGAGGCAACTGTGGTTGCTAGCACGACCACCTTTCATGATATGTGCCAGACCTTTACTCTCTCTAGTGGCTCTCAAGTGGGACATTACTTAAATGTAGTGAGGAATATTTCTGTATAAACCATGCAAACTTGGTAGCATGGGACTTCTCATCAACCCTTCGCAAACAAAAACAGGGGAAATGGTGTTGAGGACCGTGTCAGAGGTTGTGTGTGAAGAGGATGAGACCTGGCTGTTAGGAGATAAATCGCTGTCTGTCATGGCACTGGTATCTGTTTTTTTCTGGTAGGCCTTTTGATTTGAGAGGATCTGGGATGTTTCACAAACATCATAAGCTACTTCTGCTGCCTTAGAAGCAGTCTAACCCAGATCAATTCCTCAGACATTGCCAAAAAGAAAGGTTAGTTTCCAGTGGGATAAGCTGCCATATAATTCTGTAGCTGCATAAACAGATGCTCTGGCACAAGAGAGGGAGTGGTGTGAAAATGAGGAATAAAAAAAAACCAAACAGCTGAGGCAGAATGAAGAAAGCACTGGGTTTGGATTTTTTTTTTTCTTCATTTAATTGTGCTAACTTGAAGTATTCATCCCACTACAGCCTTAGCAGCTCTTGATTGTGTCTTTGGCATCTGCTGCATCTTGTTTACTGTTAGGAAGTTTTTTTCAGCAGTGCTACTTTCGTTCCCTGTTTCTTTCCATTTTGAGTTCGGTTAAAGCGAGGACCCTTGAAACTATCTATTAGGTCTCTGACTTAAAACCAAAAACAGTGGAAAATATTGCCAGTGTGCTAACTTTGGCCCTGGCTTTGGCTCTCAAACATTTGCACAGCTCTGCATTCGTGTATTCTTCTGAAGTTAATGGAGATGTCTGTGTGTGCAAAGCTAAACCCAGAGAAGTGATCAGAGGCACAGAACTGTTAGTTTTATCTGGCAAATAACTTAGTACTATTATTATGCGTTTGGACTGGAAGTGATATCATGATACCCATTTTTGTTGAAACAACAGCGTAGTGACTGGTACTGGTCCAGTCCCGCTGCCCTTCTCACCTCCCGGTTTGCTAACAGAAGTTTAGAAGTTGCCAGCAGGAGTGCAAAATAGTTGGCGAGGCAGGATGGCACTGGAGAGAGGGAGAGAAAAGCAGTGGCTCGTGCTGATGTCTCGTGTCAGAACAGAGTGTGGATTTTACCGAAGTGTGATACATGTATGTGTGTGTATATATATATATATATATGCATATAAGCAACCAAAGGAATTCTGACACACTTCTACCAACTTAAATTCTGAACATGGTTCTGGCATAAAATTTTTTACAAAAGCCTGTTAAATGTTTCTTATGTCAGTTAATATTCTACAGATGTTTTCTCTTCCTGGAAACCCTGTAAGAGGCAACTGCAGTATTTGTTTAAAGGTATTCTGTATTGTGCTCTCATTCATTGCTCTGAGTGGAAATTATTCTCTGCTGTATTCCCACATCTGAAGACCAGTGTGTGTTTTGCATTATGAGAACCATGTAGCTTTTTTCCCCCCCTTTTGGAAGGACCTCGGGTAGACACTAAATGGTCTATCTCTCTACAGTTATGTTTCTGAGGATGATGCAGGCACTTTAGGTTCGCTAATATTTGATTCTGTTGGCTTCTTTATTTTTAAAAAATGTTGGGCTTTTAATTTACACCTGCACAGTATCAACCAAGGGAGGGATTTGTTCCCGAGAAAATAGCGGAGCAGTTTATGAGAAAATCTTAATGAAACTGTTGCCTTTTGCAGTTCATCCAGCCTGACATGAGCATTGGAAGAGCAGCAAGCTTATGCAGTGTACAAAATCAGACCAAGAAAGGAGTTGTAGATGAGTGATGCCTTTACAGATGAAAGCATGCTCACTGTGTTAGAAGAGGTTTCCTGCAGCATGTGGGACTTGCTGAAAATTCACATCTTTGGGCACTTAAGTGCCAGTAAAGTGCAATTTGGGAATCCTGACTGGAGATGGAAAATCTCTTTATGGGTCCTTATGAAAACAAAAATACAGTTGTAACTGGATAGTTTATTGTTGTCAAAAGGTTGTAGGGGAGAAACACTCCTGGCTGCTTTTCTGCAGTCTGAAAGCTTAGCACAGCTAGGGAGCTAACAGGACACCAGAGTTGCTTATTTTGGTACTCAAAAGCCAGTAAAATCAACGTTGTGGTATAGGTTGTCACTTCTGCTTATTTTCACAAGTGTGCCTAATGGGTGTTTTACCTAGGCTGGGCTTCAGCTGATAGCCATTTATTCACACCCTAGCCTTGGGTACTAATAAAGCAGACTGACTACCTTAGTCCAGTAAATAAGGAAGACAGCACTGAAGCCCACACCTTCTCTTTGGATTGCCATCCAGTCCAGAGATGAAGATGTGTCTGTCCACAGGATTTGAATCTGTCCAGTGTTAGATATGGCTCCTTTGAAAGAACAGTGTGGTGGTGCTTGTGGGTATGTCTCGTGCCTGCTGCTGTGCTGAGTGGCAGGAAAAAAAGAAAGGAGCCCTCGGTCCATCAGCAGGCATCCCTTGTGTCACGTAGCAGTAATGAGTGAGGAAGAAAGGTAACTATGGTGTAAGCCTTGTGCATAGATAATTAAAATTTTAAAAAGATTGAGACTTCTTAGTGCAGTAAAAGGATGCAGGTGCCTTGTGATGTGGAAGAGCACAGGAACGTGAAGCTGAAGCTAACCCTACAGAGAATTTAATGCAGCATAATATGTAGTTCAGTGCACTCCGTCAGGGATCTCTCTTAAAAAATGTACTTGCATTTG
Source organism: Syrrhaptes paradoxus (assembly GCA_013400615.1). Taxonomy (NCBI): domain Eukaryota; kingdom Metazoa; phylum Chordata; class Aves; order Pterocliformes; family Pteroclidae; genus Syrrhaptes; species Syrrhaptes paradoxus. The sequence goes on from VZTO01013989.1 coordinate 28,601, forward strand.
TAGCCTGAGTGCCAAAACTACTCAACTTCACTGTGTTTTCATGCGTAACATGCACAGGAGAAAGCAGCATTTACTGTATGAGAGACATAACCTACATTACTTATTAATTTATACAGGATCCAAGTATTTTGTTGATGTGCTGCTGCTTACATCAGAAACTTTTCTTTACAGAAATGCAGTTGAACAGTCCTTGAATAAAAGTAATCCCAAACATGAAAGTGCAGGGGAGGATAGAGGTGAGGAGCTCTTTGCTGTTGTGCTCCACTGCTGGAATAACATTTGGAAAAGGAGGCAGCTGAGAAGGGAAGGGCAGAAACCACTTTACCAATAAAAAGCTGTTATTTATTTATTGACAGTAGTTAAAGCTGGTCAGGGTGGCCAGTATTAGCTTGTTGGGGGCAGCAGATGGTAGGGGTAAGAGGGGCTGGAGGCACTGCTGCCACCCACCCCCCACTAGCTTCATAGGGAAGAGACACAATCAGCAAAGTAAATATGTTGAGTAAAAGCATAGCTGTGGAAAACAAGTTAAACCAGCAGACGGGTAGTTGTGCTGCTACTGTGGATTTGCTTTGCAGGAAAATGGGAGAGAGACAGTATCACACTCTTCTGGAGATGGAAGCAAGGAAGGTATTTCAGTGGAGACTGCAGAGGCCCTGGTTGGTTTTCGGTTAGATGGGTGGTAGGAAACAAGGTACATCCTCTCTGTGGGCTAATTCATTTGAGAAATTGCCTTTTAGTGGAGTTAATTGGGAAAAAAATGAGACCCTGAAATGGCAGTGCTGCTGCTGGTTTCCACAGATGCTTTTTGTTGCCATTACAGAGTGTACTGGGTTTGTTTCTCAGCTGTGCTTCCATCTCTGATAGTATCAGTAAGTGTGCTGAATTAACACCAAAAATAGATCTACAGAAGGTTTCACAGATGCCTCCATTATTTTTTGCATAGGCCATACTATGAGAAATAAATTATTCTTGTAACTGTTTTACATTGGCTTACTTTTGTAATGGAACATTAAGTAAAGTTGGGTGGTTTGTTTTTTTCAAATACTGTGTTTAATTGAGAGGATTTTAGACAGACACAGGATTTTCCACAATATTATCAAAAAGGGAGTTTCCTGCACTTTGTCCACTTCTTTTCCTTTTCCTGAAGAAGCAGTTGGAGTCGTATCTTCCTCAGAGGATTTATTTTATCCTGTACCTCCTTGTGCTTAACATATCTGCAGAAAGCTTTGACCTAAATGGAAATACTAATGATTCTGTTCCAGTACAGGAAAATCATCCTGAAGCACAGCTATTAAATAAAGATCACTGAGTAAAAGGAAATGGGTCCTTCATTTTTATTTTTAACTCGATTAACTATAAGTATGTCTTACCACTTTGGAGACTGAAATGCATTTCAGGATTTTTAGAAAGCTGAAGTAAGAAGAAGAAAAGAAGCACTGTGAAGTCCCTGGCATGTTAAAAACATTTTCTGTTTTATTATTTAAAATTCCCTTCAGTGGGAGCTGAGTGCTGGTCTTGGTGGTGTGCTTCACTTCAGAGGATTTGCAGCAATGATGAGCTTGTCTCCATCAGTTTGCAACCTTACCTCAGCAGTAATGTGCATTGTATCGCAGGCAACACTAACTGACTACTGGGAGCTCTGCAGTAGTAAACTGTTAGTGAACTTCATGAAGTGTGGTTTTGGGCTGATGTGTTCTTTATAGAAATATATTCTTCATGCTCCTGTGTTTCACAAGCAGACGCCAGGTAATGCCTTGGTGCACAGACGGACATGGTGCAGCAGCCACACTATTTCATCCTCTGCTGTGTCCCTTCTTTTTATGGTGGTCTGCCTGTGTCTTCCAGTGCTACGTTGAGCCTGATGGGGTTTGTTTTCTTATGTTTCTTGCATAGGTAAATGAAAGCGAGGAAGGCATTCTCCTTGAGGAGAACAAGCAGGACTTCTGAAAAAGTGGGGCTTAATAGGGAAAAAAGTGTATATTGGATAAGATTACTGTTAAAGCATTAACTTCCTTCTCTTTAGTACTGAAATCTTTGGAGAGCACACAACTTTTGTGGCTGTGTATGCCAGAAAGTGTGTGTATACATGCTGCCTTAGGAAATACTTGTAGAGCTGCACTGTGCTCCCTTGTTGTCACATACATCTTCCTAATTCCTCTTCCTTGCCTTTCTTTCCCTGGTTCCACATAGAAATGGAAAACCTTATGTAAAACTGTCATGCAAAAAAAAAATTCTAAAAATTCTTGCTGTAGTGTTAGCACTGAAGGTATTATTTCAAATAATAACCAGATCATCTATGAGTTTAATTGTTGTAAAGAGTTGTAATTTTTCTGCCTTCATCTTTATTAGTTTTTCTGTCTTGTTCAGCATTATGACATTTTTATAATATCCAGGCTAACTGTAGTAGTTCCTCCTGAATGTGGAAAAGCTAAAAATACGTGCAGTAAGGATTTCATCACAGTTGAACATTTTTATTTAAGGCTTTAAATACAGGAAGTTGTCTTTCTTGTCTTGCATTTTTTTTCCTGCATTTCTGCTCTCGCTTCTCTTTACTTTCATGTACTTTAAAAAAATATATCTGTTTTGTGGAACAATTAAGACATAGTAGTAATGTCCAAAATCGATCTTGATTTTTGTCAAAGTGGATTTTTCAGTCCCTCTTTTAGTGTTTTGATGGTACCATCAAACAATGTAATATGCTGTTACCTCTGGTTTCTTTCTTGCAGTTTCTATTTTTATACAGTTTTAGTTTGATGTATAATCTGATGGCCTTAAATTGTATGGCTGTGGTGATAGCTGTGAACAAGGTTATAAAAGTTTGTAGTCTTTTAGCTTGCTTTCCAGCAAACCCCTGCACACCACTGTCCACACGGCAGCCTGCACCTGGGGAACACCACGAGCAGTCCAGGGCTTGGGAGGCTTCCTCTGAGCAGATAGAAATAGTCGTGAATTAGTATTAGAAGCAGAAAGAAGCAACTCTAAAAGCCTGTGCTATTTAGGCACTGCCTGGATTAAGTGGCATCCAAGCTGAGATTTGGCTTTCAGCAATTGCAGCTACATCTTTTGGAGCATCGAGTTTGTATATATAATTTTCTGGTGTTTAATGGGCTTGAGAGAAGGGCTGGCAGTTACCATAATGCATCTAGCCAGTTGGTACAGTTCTGCTGAAAACAATACTAATAGTAAAAACTGTGGTGAGAAATCTGTTTTACTTAGATTGTTATTTCTCTGTTGAGTGACAATGCTTTTGTTTGATAAAAAGTGCTCTTAAGGAGAACCCAAGGTATATATAAGCTGTAGTAAATCATAGTAAGCTCTTGATAATTTACTCTCTATAGAAACAGTTTAGTTCTAGTTTCTTCTCCGTGCTCCCAATTAGATACTGTAGTTTATGTACCTAAATTACCCTGTTACTGAAATTAGAAGACATTTTAAGTGTTCTTTGTTGATAAGCAGCAGGCCCAGCTAGGTAAATAGCACTTATGGCTGCTTCAGGTTATAGACCAATTTGTCTGGTTTATTTGTGACACTTCAGTGGTTCACGTTAAAAGATGCTCTCTCCTCTTACATAAAACTGTTAGCCTCTGAACTTTTTGTTCAAGTCAGTACATTATTTTTTGCCACAGGATCAAACAACCCTCAGAGTTATAAAATTTAACCCATAACAAATCCTGGTGTTGCTAGGCACTACTTTAAGTATTTTCTGACATCTTTATGCCTGTAGCTATTGTCTCACTATGGAAATGGTTTTGATTATACTTTTTCACTTATGTGGTTTGGGTTTTCTTTTGTTAAATCAGTATTAATCAATTTTTTTTTTCCTCTCCCCACTTCCTTATTTTTAGGTCATTGGAATATTGGATGTGTTCACACCAGATGTAACACTGGAGAAGTTCAATGACTTGTAAGTTCTAAGCTGTTTGTGTTTGGCAGCACTGTGTCCTTGCTTGTGTGTGGGGAAGGGTTGTTGCATTTTTTAAATGGAGAATTCAAGTATTGTTGCTTCATGAATTTTTTCTGAATTTCATCTTAATATAACTCTTAAGTGCAACTTCTAAATTGGTAGGCTGAGGTTTTCAGATTGTCATTAGAACCTGTTAACTAACTTATAAGGTGTGTACTTCTCTCTCAGCCCTTAGTAAATGGCAGTTTGGTGGATTCCCTAATCCACCTTTCAAGTACTGATTTCTTACCCTGGAGTCCAGGTTGCCCAAATCATAGGACAATTGTTAACCCAAACAAGTAGGCTGAAAATGATGCGTGCTACCTGACACATCCTGGTGTGATCTGTCCTAGTTCAAGGATTAATAAAAACCATTGACACTGCTGAATTTTTTTAATGATTATCTGCACTGTGGCTTGTTGTACTTCCTGACTGGTTTCCCAGTCCAGTGGTCCAAACAGCACATGATAGATTGTTTCTAGCATCAGGCATGTACATCTCCCTGACCATTTGGTGGCATCTCAGACACAAGATATTTTGCATGTCTGCTGTTCTGCTTGTGGATCCTGCTGCAGTTCTTGTGAATTAGAGTCACTAGAGAAACAATGACTAGAAGTCCTGTTGGGCTTAATGTAGATTTCATGTTACATTTGTAAAACCGTTATGGATTTCGTCTCATGTAGCTATGTTTCAAAAATAACCTTGCATATTTATATGTTAACAAAGAAAGCTATCTGACAGGAAAATGTTGAAAATGAAGTATAGAAAACATGGACCATGTGTTCATATTGATCATTTGGGCCACAGTGATCATTGAGCCAAGAAGGATGTTGCCAATATTGCCTATAGTGCTAGCATGTTACGTAGCATATGTAATAGAATGCACAAGTATATGGTTAGCATTCGAGCACTGTGTTTTAAATGGGACTCTAAAATCATCCTTCAAGTTTTGGAGGTGCAAGTCCAGTAGGAGGGACATTTTTGTAACTGAAACTGCAACAGGTGAGTCTATGGCAAAATTTGCTTTCAAGACTTTGGGCAAGCTGGTAGAGATGAGCAGAGGTAGATGTGTATGCATTTAAAACAAAAGTGGAGAAGCAGCTTTTGTGAATTAAGTTCAAATGGGTCATTTGAGGGAGACTTACTTTTTGCTGAGAAGTCATGAGATGTCTGTGGCCTATTGTATAAAGACCAAATTCAAGTGGATATGTGGCTAGAAGCAGTAGGAGCAAGGTGAGTAGTTTCACCAGAGCGAGTCACTAAGGTTGGTCTTGTCTGACACCTGGGGTTTCTTAGCTGACTTCTAGCCCTCCTGGCTAGAGGCGAGTATGCTCCTGCTCAACCTGCCCCTCTGCTCTCCTGCTCCTCTACTCTACCAGTCAATGTGTTAATGAAGATTAAAGACAAATTCCTGCCTACTTTATGAAGGAACGGTGCTTTCCCTGCTCATGCTTGTGTTGAACTTCCTTCAGTTTTGGAAGTTTAGCTGATTGAAATGGTGTACAAAATCAGAAATGCATAAATCTTTACCAATTTATGTCCTACTCTACCAGCTGCTTTTGACCCCCTTCATCTCTGTTCCTTGCATTGTCCATGCTTATATTACACACAATGGGCCAGAACAGCTTGCTGCTCCTCATTTTCTAAGACTTTCAACTTTTAACTGGAATTTGCGAAGAACTTAAATGCATTTGATGTCAAGTTCCCATTGAAGTGAATTATTAAACAGGTGCCCAACTGCCTCAGATTATTTGAGGACTGCATCTGTGGATTATAAGTACATTTTAAATAACAAAAATAAGTTTGCAAAGACTTAAGTAGTAGACAAAGTGTTAAAAGTGAGCCTGTAGTGTTTGATTCCATTATTGTACTGCTCCGATGTGTTGCTTGTGAATTATTACTAGAGTTTAGATTTTCAAACTCTGATAGGGATGCAGTTTTACTCTCTTACAGTTTGTTTGTTTCTCCACCCACCTAGATCTCTATTTGACTGTAAGAGATTGAGGTAATCAATTTGCAAACTTAACAAATTGTGCATATGTAAAAATACAATCTCATTTGTCCTTCTCATCCTGTTCTTTACAGTGCTTAATGGTTATATATTGTTTTGAACTCTGTCTATTCATATAAATCACTATCCATCCGGAGCCTTGGGATTTGTACAGATGACGGCAGGCAAGCAAAATCCTAATGAGTGTTTGAAGGTCACTGCCAGTAGTAAAAGATGTGTAGATATTTCTCTTTCTCTTGCCCTACCTCTTTCTACCTCTGTTTTTTCCAGAACAGTCACTAAAGATGTTTGTTTTTTTTATGGCTCATTACAAATATTCATGACATCTGAGAAACTATATTCAATAAGTCTGAGAGGGAGGAGAACTTAATATGCTTTCAACACTGCGGAAGATCAACAAAGAAGTTACACCCCATTTTCTAAGTCACTTAGTCTGTTGATGGGAAAGATTTTGTGTACTATACTGGGGGAAAGATAAGAAATGTCATTCCCTTCTTCATATTTGCTTTGTCCTTCTGTAGTATCCGGAGGTGACTGGCTCTGTCTGTGTTCAGACCTGACTTTAAGGATAGACTCTGAAGGATGAGTTTACTACAAATAATGCAAAGAACAGTTTTGGATCTTAAGTGAAAATTAGTCTTGAAATGCCAGCATGGCATTCTCCGGCTTTCTGTTGCTTGTGCCCCTAACCAGTACTAACTACTGAAAATCCTAATTTATGCTCCCAGATGAAAATTAATGGTAGCTATTGTTGTCTCCTAATTTGATAACTGTTTCTGTTACATCTGACCTTGTCTATTTGAAGGAACAATTTAGGCGGTTTTGTTGCTGCTAGTTCGTTGCTATCATCGTGATTGTGAGATAGCATTGCATCAATGCCTTAGTTTTCTGTGTAGGTGTCTTTGAAATATCACAAGACTCTTGGTTAGTTTCTTTCTAACTAGTTCAGAATCTGCACTCTTCCAATAACTAACAACTTTCCATAATCAGCAACAGGGTTGGGCAATACCTCTTTATGACAAATCAAAATAATTAAACAGAGAACCTTGGAGAACAGGGGGATGATGATGGAATTGTTTGGTAAACGGGATGATCTATAATATTGTCACTGAACTATCACATGCAGTTATGTTTCAATTTATTTGACCAATTGAAGTCATTCTGTCTTTTTTTTTTTTAAGCTACTTTGTCATGCCATTTATGGGAACAGACTTGAGTAAGATAATGAAGCATGAGAAACTAACTGAAGACCGAATCCAGTTCCTGGTATATCAGATGTTGAAAGGTTTAAAGGTTTGCCACTTTTACTATTACTTTGATTTCGCAATCTTTCTTTGTAGTAAACTATTATGGAGAACTATAAATACTTATTTCATAGCAGGATAAAATTTATCTCACCTCATACAGTAAAAGTAATGACATTATACCCAGCAGTTATTTTGTGATGATAAATGTTATCTGTGGTTTTTTTGTATGATGGTTTTATCTGTGTCTTTTTTTCCAAGTGAAAAGAAAAGATAGTAATTCGAGATCTATGTAGTACACTTATCCAGGATGGTCTTGGTTTCCACATTTGAGTATACCAGAAAGTCCCTGCTGGGAGTTTTAGTTGCCTTATTCCCCAGCAGCTGATTGTGGTGCTGCCTTGCCACACCTCTTACCATGACTAGTTGGAGAGCATACTGACTGAGAATGAAACCACTGAGTTCAGAGACAGGACTCCCCTTGACTCAAGCCTGCAGCTATGTCATCAGCTTCAAATTTATCTAATTTGAAAATGTTTCCATGGGTTATCAATACTGATCTGACAGACTGTTGCTAAGACACTCTACACCTAACTTGCTCTAAGTGTAATATCTTTCTGTGCTCTTCTGAGGAGTGTGTGTATATATATATATGTGTATATATATAGGACTTGGGGGGGTGGATGCGTGTGTCTGTATATATATTTATAACATACCTATACGTTTGGTATATATGTACCATACCTGTCTATGAACCTGTAGGTGTGGTATTTTGGGGTGAGAATCTGACCCTGAGAGGGACTCTGAGCCCCATTGACTTCTATTGCTCACACTGGTTTTGGGAAGTATTCAAGGACCACAGCAAGTACTAGTTTGGTCCCTGTGTGTTAAAAGTCCAGTTCTCCAAATTACTAAAGCTCATTGCTAAATTTAAATAGGTAAGTCATAAGACAGTGTCTCCACATTCCTGCTGGGTGACCTGACTCTATATTTCAGTTTTCCTTGGAGCTCTTTGTTCATCATGCAGGCCTCCTGCTGCCTTCACTTGATGTTGTCTTCTAGTACCTGTTTTTGTACTGTGCTGATATTTTTACACTGTGAAATTATGAAAGGATTCATAAAAGGCTAGAAGGGGCCATTCAGATTTGTCTAGTTTTGAACTGTGTAGGAAAGCTTCATCTTGGAGCTCTTCCAGTAAGTCGAGACTTAGTTGGAGAATGGTGTCTGGGGAAGAATAATAATCTGAATGTAGAACTTTCTTATACTTGAACAAAAAATATAACCAGACTCCATCCTTAAGTTAGTTTTTGGGCTTCTTCATGATTCTCTTTTGTTGTTGCTTGATTTTTTTGTTTGTTTTTTTCCCCCCCCTCCCCAGAGAATAACCCTGACTGTAACCCCAGTTAAGCCTGACAGATAATCCCCCACTCTTTCTTAGAAATAATGTTCATGGTGATCTCTCTTTTATTTCTTGGATCTTATACTTGTGTGGACTGCAGAGCCAACAGCTATAGCAAAACAACATGTCTTTTGAATATTACTGACTCTCACAAAGATTATTCTAAATGCATTAGGTGTCATATACTTCGTATTTTTTTCTTCCTCGTCTTTTTTGCTAAACACTGTTTATTTTTGCTACCACATTTTTCCTCTATTTGGCTTTTTAAAAGTGGACTGTGATTACTGAAGTTCATATCTTACAACACAAAAAGAAGATGGTCTTTAAGCTGCCTGTCCATCTACAAGCCGTATTAATGTGATATGATTATGCTTCTCAGTCTAGATTGGTACTACAGTTCTTAAATTACAGTGTTTGCTTTTTGGGTGTACACAGCTGTTGATCATAAAAAGGATAGTACTTCATTTTTTTTTTCTCTTGGTGACACAATTCCAAGAGGAGAAAAACCTTGACTTAGCTCTGCAAGCTTCAGCCAAGGCTCTCCTGCAGCAATGGCCTTTTAATTCCCTTATGCTGCTCTGGAGATGCACATTGTAACGAGGCCATGGAACAGCACTGTCTAGAATTGAATGTCATTCCTTGGCTGCTGCTTGCACTGTACAATTTTTGTTTTATGGTCCTGTGCCTGCCAAGTATGGGCAGACTTTTGTCTGCACTTGTACAGAGATAAGTGGAGTTGGTGTGCTGGAAGATGTGTTGCATAGGGGTGTGCTTGTGCCGTGGGAATACAGAACTGGTTTTGATACAGGAAGGTCTGGCACATCCATCAGGATGCTGATTCTTCCAGATCTATATTTGCATTGCCAAACACTATTAAAAAGAAATAATATTGCAGGACAGCATGCTGTTCGTGAACAGGAACATCAGGAACAGTGTACTCAAGATTCCTTTGTCTTGAGCAAGTAAATTGTTTTATTCCCATCACAAAATTTAGTAAATATACTTTGTTGTTGGGTCCTGCATTATTAATTTCTCTTTGACCCTACCTCGGATTTTGTGTTCTTCATTTAGTGGATTTTTCACTCACATATCCTTTTACATATGCTATGCAATTATCCTTTTTATTCTACAGTTGTGCTTTTAAGTGCTGTAATTCCCATTTTACAAATGCAGAAACTAAAGCCAGGTTTGGGGAAATTGGCTTTGTTTAAACTAGAGAGAATTCACCTCTGATCTGGGCTTTGAATGTGAAGTAATGATTTCAGTTTTTTAGTTAGTTCCCTAATTACAAAGCCATGTCCTAATAGGTGTTTTCTCCAGGACCATGTAAATGGAGTGCTCTGTTTAGTTGCAGGTAACTGTCTGGGAAGCAGGTTCCCAGCAGAGACATGCTATTCATCAGAGGTGAAAAACATCATTTGGGCTAATTTTACAGGCAAGTAATATATGAACTGTAAAAAAATCAGCTCGAGTTGAGTGTAGTGGAAAGGATGAATAATTAATTCAAGTGAAACGGCTTAGAAACCTACTTTGGTCCTAGTGGCCTAGATTATCTCACAGAGGCCGGCAGGGTGGAGCCCAGAAGGTTGATGCTGAAGCCTGTTGGATCAGTAAACGTGGAAGGCAAGCGGAGCAACTGTGCATGGTTGACATACATCTGAAGGAAACAGAGCAGGAATTAAAGAGGATATATTGGGTTTGCGTGGTAAGGTTTGGTAGTGGGGGGCTACAAGCGTGGCTTCTGTGAGAAGACACCAGGAGCTACTCCCATGTCAGAGCCAGTTCCAGCCAGTTCCAAGGTGGACCCGCTGCTGGACAAAGCTCAGCCCATCAGCAATGTTTGTGGCACCTCTGTGGCAACAGATTTAAGGAGGGGTAAAAAACACTGTGCAGCAGCTATGAGGAGTGAGAAAATGCGAGAGAAAAAGCCCCGCAGACAGCAAGGTTGGTGAGGAAAGAGGAGGAGAAGGAGGTGCTCCAGGCGCCAGAACAGATTCCCCTGCAGCCTGTGTGAAGGCCGTGATGGTGCACATTGCCCCCCTACAACCCGTGGAGGACCATGTCAGAGCAGATAAGCACACCATGGCCCATGGAGGACCTCATGTTGGAGCAGATGGATGTGCCCTGAATGAAGCTGCAGCCCATGGAGAGCCTGTACTGAACCAGGCTCCTGGCATCTTTTGTGACAAGACCTGTGGCCCACGGGGGACCCACAGTGCAGCAGTCTGCTTCTGAACAACTGCGTCCCATGGAAAAGACCCACGCTGGAGCAGTTTGTGAAGGACTGTCTCCTGTGGGAGGGACCACATGCTGGAGCAGGGCAAGAGCATGAGACAGAAAGAACAGCAGAGGCAACACGTAATGAACTGACCACAGTCCCCATTCCCCATCACCCTGTGCTACTCAAGAGGAGGAAGTAGAAGAGTCAGGAGTGAAGCAGAGCCTGGGAGAAAGGGAAGGGTAAGGCGATGGTGGTTTTAGTTTTGTTTTTTGTTTCAGACTATCCTATTCTCTTATTAACTGGCAATAAATTGAATTAATATTCCTCAAGTTGAACCTGTTTTGCCTGTGGTGGTAATTGGCAGGTGATCTCCCTGTCCTTGTGTCGACCCATGAGCTTTTCCACTGTATTTTCTCCCCCATGTCCTGCTGAAGAGGGAGAATGAGAGAGCAGCTCGGTGGGTACCTGGTGGCCAGCCAAGGTCAACCCATCACAGAGGAAAAGAGCAGGAAGTTCTTGATGTAAGCTGCTATTCCCAGGGTTTTATAAAAATGAGGGCAGTTCTCATTCCAGTTATAAGGCAGCCAACAGGGATGCTGAGATAGTCTTAGCAGATTGATACCTTTGCTCTCTGTAACTGTGTTAGATCTTCTATAAGAAGTGGTTCACCTGAATATTTTGTCTCTTCCCCCACATTTCTGAGGAGCGCAACTGCACTTACCTCAAAGTTACCCGCAGGAAATAAGATATTATTCAACTACTAGACTCTGATGTTTAGTCATTTCCTATTGCAAGGCAAACATTTGAGTACAGCCTTTACTGTATCTGTTCTGTTAAATTTTGGATTCTTCTTGAACTGATTCATTCAGCCGCAATAATACAACTAGTTTGAAATATCTTTAAGAAATAGGAGCAGTCCAGTGCTTGAGGGGCATTCTTGCAGCACTGTCCATGCTAGGAAGTGGGTTAAGCTGAAAGCAGTATTTCTAGTATGCAGAGAAAAAAGAAAACAGGTCAGTCATTTCTTTCGTCTTCTACAGATACCTGTAAGTTAGCTGTTTAAGAAAGAATCCACCAAGTTTTGCATTAAAATCTTGTACTTTTTAAGGCCTAGTGTATCTAGATTGAAGACAGCCTATCTGTGTTTGCTTAGATTTATTTTTTGGCAGGGCAGGAGGAACAAAGCATACACTTAGCTAGCGCTCAGTTGAAGAGTTGTAAGGTAAAAATACTTGCAACATCTGGGTAGGAGGAATATGCCGCTCTGTAGATCTTTCAGCTTCTCAAGCTTAGCTTCTCATTTTTATAATGCATATTATTTTTTTGCACCTTTTAAGTTTGATGGGCTCTATTTTAGGGTGGTTTTTTGGGGGTCTTAAAAATGTTACCTGCGATATGCGTTTGTTCGTTGTGTAAAGTACATAAGCACTTTATGGTATTTGTATTTTTGTTTGGTTAAAGGCAAGAAAGCGCTTCACCATTTTTTTCACATTGTATACTTTTGTTGTAAAAACCTGTTTATGTGTGATGGTTTCAATGCATGTAGAAAAAACTACATGAGTGATGTGTTGTGAACAGATAGGAGAGATTTTTGCTAAGCCGCCAAGTCAGTTCTTTGAAGGCTTCATTTCTACATTCTACATGTAGACTGGCTCCATATTGGTTGTATACCAAAATACTCAACAAGTTTGATTTAAAATATATATATATATGAGCTGAGATCAATAGAAAGTTCATACTGACTTCAGGAAGATTTGTGTCAAACCCTCACCTCTTTGCTCTGGAAATCTATGCAGTCCTTGTTTGTTCGTTAGTTTCTGTCCTTGCCATTTTACTGTCCTCTTCTTATAGAGAATTAAAGACTCATTTCCTTTCTTTGGTGAGCCTTGTAATTTATCAGAATTAAACTTTGTCTGTGGTAGGAAAAAGCCATGGAATTTAATACCACTTAAAAACAGTGATGTGCCTCTTCTTTGTCTGTTTCCTAATCGGGCCTTAGTCTGACATTAGAATTTTTAAGTATGAGCTTGCAACATGGAAGGGCTTTCATCATTTTTTTGTTTGACAGAAAAGCTGTGTATTGTCAAAGAGTACAGAAGGCAAGCTGAACATAAGTGTCTTTATGTAGGTGGAAAGGGCCTGGAGCTTCCAAGCACTTTTAGTCTTGGGTCCCTCTTCTGCTGGAGTGCCAGTTGTGATCCTGTTCTTGGAGGTTCTGGGGAGGCGGGTGGAAGTACCGTTTCTTTATTTGTACAGTTTTTGAGAAGGTACAGGTAGCTCTTTTGCCATACAAACACTTCTTTGAGCTTCTTTTGCCGTACTTATGGTAATAGTTACCTGCTCTAGTTCTCTCCATTTGTCATCTATATTTATTGTCTTTTGTTCACATTTATGTTCTTTCTGCTTCCCCTTCCCCCTCTCACCCATTTCCTCTTCAGTTGTTCCTTCCTTGCCAAATCACTCCTCATTTTCATTTTGCATGCTGCCTAGAATATTTTCTCCTGAGTCTTTTCTAACTATCTTTTGAGTAGCTTTTTATTTTGTGTAGAGATTGCATATACAGACAAGAATGCTTAGAATTTAGGCAGCTGTTGGATAGCTTCCTAGCACAATCTAAAGCTTGCATTCAAGGATTTATGCATGCTACCAAAAACTGTCTTTAGGATAATGCACAGAGCTCCTGTGCTTCAAGGCACTTTGCTTACCTTAACTAGGTTCTTGAATCAAATATTGTTCAGGTGAAGGGGTAATAATACTGTGAAGGATATGTCTGCTCCAGTCTGCATGTTTTTACAATGTCAAAAGTGAAAAATCTGTCAGTAAAAGTATAATTTAATGAGGAAAATGAGTAAGAATAGGATCCCATTTCAGAAGGCTATTGAACTGAAATGGAAAATTTTCTAAACGAAGACTAGCATAGTTCCAGTGCTGCTACCTGTCAGGAGATAATAAAATGCATTTAAAAAAAATACTGCTATTGTTAAAGAAACACTGCAGCACAGCACCAGTATTTCAGTTTACAGAAAGCCTGATGCGTACATTAGCACCAGGAATAAGTGCTGTTTCATGTAATCTCAGTAGTGCTGTATTGAGAAAAGTGTTCAGAAATATAGTAGTTCTCCCCAAAGTGATAACGTTTTTTGTGCTATAAACACTCATAAAACCTTCAGTGGGGGGAGAGCGCCAGTGAAACCACGCTCTTCCCCCCAAACAGGTGATATTTACTTTAACTAAAACTCCAAAGGATTCAGTCTTTTTAATTCCTGTTTCCACATGCCACATTCTTGGGTGCAGAAATTCCTGGGTCTGACAGTTATTTCCTTATTGTGTACAGTCATACCAGTGTCAATAGCCTATAGAATATTTTAAGCATCCGCTCTGGAGAATCAAGAGGCTTCAAGAAGACATTGAGATGATTTAGAATGCAAGTAGTCATTGTGATATCCTTGATCAAGATGGCTATTGGTAGAAGACATCATCCTCATTTACTGGGAGTCTAACTACTTACAGATACATTTATTTAAAAAAAAATAAAAGAGCATATATGTATCCTCTCTGATGTCCACATACAAATGACAAACTTCATCTTTCTGTATCTGGTTCCTCCCATCCCTATCCATGCACATCCATGATGGATACAGTACTTCATAGTTCTTCATTTGCTGTAGTGGTTTTACAGCCTGCATTCTGAGGAACAGCCCTGCACCCTCAGCCCCTTGTGTCTGCCTCAGGAAATCCTGTGAAGTGCTTTGGCATTTCCTATGGGTGATGATAAACCTTGCCTAACCTGCAAGTAATATGCAGCAGGAACTGGTCTACCACAAATGCCAAGACCTGCGTGGACTCGGGCACAGCAGTCAGAAGTGTGACTGTGCGGCAGCGGAGCCATACCACAATCTGGGCTGGATTGGTAAAGTTGTAGGTGCAAGGCTAAGGGAAATTATTTTTTCCCCTCTTTTTAGAACCTGTGAGAGCATATCTGGAGCACTGTGTCAAGTGTAAGAGAGGAAAAAGTAAATGTCAGAAATTTTATTTTTGTTCAGTCACTGCTTTAAAATCTTGGTGCCTTAAACCCAGATCTTGTGCTGCTTGGGTTGTATGGGTTTTGTTTAATTTCAGAAACCTAAGTCTGAAATACACATTGGATCTGTCTGAAGTAGTTGTCTTTGATCTGTAGCTTTCCTTTCTTTTCCCTGGTACCCTCTTCAAGTGAACTATGAGGATCCCTTTGAAGAGGGACTGTTGCATGTGCCAGGTTAATTGCTCATCTTTGTGGCTTCTGTGGAAGAAGACAATGGTTGGTGGGACTATGGCTGATGGCAGTGACCCTCCAAAGTTCAGTGCTTCTGTGCATCTCCGTGATGCTGTGCTGACTGTCTCTAGTTGGTCTTTCCTGCCTCTGACAGCTAGTTCCCAGTAACTTTTCCCAGTTATTGTCCCATTCTTCAGGGTGGAATAAAATGAAAACTCTGCAGGTGAAGCTGGTGGGATTTGCATCTCATCCATCTTTTCTAGGGACTTTTAAAAAAATCTTTATTCTCGTGTTGCTTAGTGTCAGTAGTATGAGCTGCCATGAGTAGTATTGTCTGTGGGGTTTTCAGATCAGTTCCCCACACCTGAAGTGAACAGTACTAGCATGTCCCAGATCACTCTTGGAAAGCATGTCTTCTGTTCAGGACAACTTTCTGCATCTCAATCTTTGCAAAAGAGGTGCCTATGTCTGAACTAGTTACTAGAGGCTCCCTTTATTGTCCATGGTGAAGTAGTCTCTTCTAGGGCATCATCCAGCTGGTGATTGGAACTGTGTATCTCAGTGGGAGAGCATTTGGTGACATTTACAGATGTATGTATTTGGTCAGATGTCTTCCTAAAAGAACTAGTCGTAGGTGTCCAGTTCATTGGTTTGGCTTCTGTAAGCCTCTAAACAGGTCACTGGAAGGGTGATGGAAATGTTCAGGTGAAGGAGAATGTCTGGTAACGTGCCCTCTGTGTGTTTTGTTGAGGAAGTGTTGAAGCATGTAGTGAGGCTTCTCAGCTAAGACCTTGACTGGCTTTCCTCCTGATCTGAAATGATGCCTTAAAACTTAATGCTGCTGGAGCATATGAATCTAAACTATGATGGCACACCAGAGACGTCTATTGCAACATTTCTGATATATAAAATAGCAGGATTTGTTTTGATACATATATTTATATAGCAATGATAAAAATTAACTAGAAACAGGATGTTATGTATGGGAAGAATTAGAAAAAAAAATATGGTCTGTTGTAGTAATAAAACTGATTTACTGGTTTCTCATTGATGGCGGTGGGAAAAGGTAAAATGTTAGTTTAATTATCTAAACAAAAATATGATGAAAATACCTTCTATGCAATAAATAAACATTTTATAATTCCAGATTGCTTTAGCACAATGAAAAAGTACTTTCTGCCCTGCCTCAGGCAACTTCTGAAAGTCAAGATCTCATTAACAAAAAAATACTTTCTCTTTTTACAGTATATTCACTCATCAGGCATAATTCACAGGGTAAGTGGAAACAATATAAAGATGTTTATAATCTGGTCATGTGAGTGGTGTTTGTGTATAAGCATGCTCATAAATATGCCTGAAATTCTGTTTATAGTGTCTCTGTAGTGTTTGATGCCTTTGATTTCTTGTTCAATATGAACAAAAGGTGGTATGGCTACACTGGTGTACGCTGGGCACTTAAGTTGCACTGAATACAGCTTAGATGTGGATTTCTTAGATTACTTTGTGAAGTTATGTTGTAAGTTCCCAAAAGAACAAATACTGTCTAAATTGAGATAGATAAGAGGTTTTTTTCTGGCTTTTTAAACAAATTAACATTAAACCTTTAAAAACAGTATATAAATATTGTTTAAACATCATGTTAATGTTAGAAGTTGGAGGCAGGGGGGATGAAAACATAGAAACTGAAAAAATAGTCCAAAATTTTGGAGCCTTGAAAACTTCAAAAATTTTTTGAGAGAAATTAAGCATCTGTTTCTTTTTTAATTCCTACTCTGTCTGAAATACAATTAAAATCACTTTTGCACTGTGAAGAAGGAGCTCTGAATGATGCCCTCATGGTACCAAGCAGCGTAACTTCCCCCAAAACTGCATCAAAATAGTAGAAACTGGCCATTTGTAATAAAATATCAGGAGCACCACAGAAAGTGCGCACTGTATAGTAGCTCTAAGCTGGTCGTGGAAACTACACAAACTGACAAAATAATGTAATAAATTGATATTTTTATTTCCACAATTGCTGTGATCATGATATAAATTTACAGTTGCTTAGACATTTTCTGAACTTTCTCTTGATGGCTCTTCAGCTTCTTAGTTTCATCATGGTCCTTTGTACCAACTTGTTTCTCTCCAAGGCCCCTCTGATCTTAAAACTTATTCGTATAAAACAGCTGGATGCCTGTTAAAAAGTTCAGAGAGAAGATTTGTCTAAACATCTTGTGCTAAAGTGTGAAAAACAAAGGTTTGAAAAACTGAAAGAAAATTTACTTCCGATTTTTTTTCTTTCTCTTTATAACTGAATGTCTAAGAGTCACTGACATTGCAAAATCTTAGTCGTTGCCAGTACTCTTCTCTTTGCTACTAAGCTTACAAGTACAACTTCTGAAGATCATTAGAAGTCTCTACAACAGCTAAAGAGGCTTAAGGGAATTTTTTTTCCCATGTTAGTCTTCAATTGACTTAATTAGGAAATTGATTTTTCCCACAGAAGAGAGGCTTTTATGTAAAATCTTGTTTGATTCCTTCAATACTCCTTCTAGGTCTATCAGGGTATGGAACCTTTTTACAGTGTATTTAGATAAGCATTGGGTACAGTCCCAAAATAGTGAATGAAATTGATTTTACTCCATCTCAGTGTATGTGAATGCTTAACTTTGTGGTGTTGGTATTAAATACAACATATTTATGACCAAACCCCGGTCACAGTAAGATGAACAAGTTCCTTCACTGGCAAGTATTTTCCTAACTTCTATCAGAAAAGAAAGTTGATTTGTCTGGGGGGTAACCATCCTGGAAAAAAAGCCAAATGCATTCAAGTTTGTGTCATTGTTTCTGTTCTTTGTTTTATTTAATTTTCTAATTTAGAGTTCTGATATCGTTTTACCTGTTGCTTTTCTAAGTAGTTGTGTGAAAACCATTAAACCTAAAAGAAAGAAAGCATGGCTTATTGTTCTTGTTGTAAAATAAGTAAGTAACATCCATCTCAAATCTGATTACAGGATCTAAAGCCCGGAAACTTGGCAGTAAACGAAGACTGTGAATTGAAGGTAGAATATGCTTACTTTAAAAAAGTCAGATGTCTTAGAAACACAACACAGAAGCCAGCAGCTGTAGATGTGCTGGCTTGTTTCAGTGATGGGCTAGGCTGCCAGCCCATGGGCTTTGAGGGGTCATGGAAAAATAGAGAAACACTGGAAGAGGATCAGATGGGCAGTGGTAACAATCTCGAAAAAACATGCAAGAGGCTGCTCCTTATAAGTATTTTCACATTTGTCCGATTTCAGTCACCAGAAGAATAATTAAATACTTTCTTTTAAAAAACAAAGCCCTGAATAGTGAGAATCTATTCACCTCCTATTTTTATGTCCTTGACTGACATAAATGTGCATTTCATATGAGTGGCAGAGGTGATGATCGATTTCTGAGGTCGTTCTGGAGGTAAGCACAAGAAATGGCTGCACCTCAAGCTAGAGACATTGCCCAGGATGTCCTAGCTGAACATATCCAGTCCAGATAGGACACTCCGGGAAGCTGGTACGCAGTGCCAGCAGGGGAGAGGTGGGGGTTGACTCCAAGATGTAGAGGAGGATTTCTGGTGAGGAAGTCAGTGTCACAGGGTGTTACATTCATGGCATTGTTGGAGTGGTGCTGACTTGGGTCCCTTCAGCTGGGTGAAGGGCAGTGTCGGAACTCAAACTGCTTCTACGGTTTTGGCGTTGACAGAGCAGTCCACACCACAGCTGTGTGCCCATGCCAAGTGTGTGTGAGTGACAGTAATAGCCTTTTCCTGTGTGATGTGTATGTTGCAATGAATACTGGTATGTTTTTATGTAGTCACTCAACTAAAAATACTTTTGAAGAAAAAGTCATGTCATGACTATAGTTGGATAAGAGCTGTAATGCAGAATTGTTTTTATGATGTGTTGCAGTTAATCACTTCAGAGAGGCATGAAAGGAATCTCATACTGCTCACCAGAAACAAGAACACATTTTTTTGAAAAGAATTCCTTCTCTACTGTTATAACTATCTCCAGAATGGAGATAAGAGCCCAAGTGTCCAAGAGTTTGAGAGCTGACTAAAAGAGCAAGGCAACCTGGGAGAGGGGCAACCCTGAGAAAGACAACCCAGAGATAGGTGACCCAAAGCAAGAGAGCACCTCTGGACTGACCCTCGTCTACATACTGGGCATGATGTGTGTGATATGTAATATACCACTGTCCAGTTTGGGTCTCAATCCTAAACCTAAGGTCAAATCCTAGACTAGTAATTGGGGCTGTGCTCCCTCCCAGCTTCTCCTGCCCCTGCAGACACTGGCAAAGCAGAGAGGCTGAGAAGTCCTTGACTGTCCTGGCAGCATCTACAAACATTAGCACAAATCCAAAACATAGCCTCACACTAGCTACTGTGAAGAAAGTTAACTCTGTCCCAGCTGAAATCGGGACAGTCTTCTATCCTTTGTTTGAATCAAGACTGGCCTATACAGCCTCACAAAACAGCAGTAAATTTAAATGAGGGGGTTTGTGTCCCGATAATGTAAATACATTTATATCTTATGGCTAAGGTTTCCTCCCTAAAAGAGACATAAGACTTTTTGGGAACACTTTGGTATGTGACAATTCTAGCTTTCAATAAATATAAAAAGTCTAACTCTGCAAACTGGGAGATACAAAAGCAGATCAAAGGTTGAACCACTCCCTTAATGAAATAAGATAAAAGCTGATGCAACACTGCAAAAATGTTTGTTGGCATATAGCACACAAATTAAATACTTGCATGCAGCTGTTGTAATGTGGTTGTTTTGCTCTTTGGAGACTGACCTGAATGTTCACGGCCCTGTCGTTTCAGAATTTCCCTAACACAAAAAGCCATTGTCTCCTCCTGGCTTGTAGGTGACCAAGAGATGAGTGGGTCCCAGGGTGATGAAGAAAAAAAAAAAAAGACAATCTAGAAAAAGCAGTTGTACATGCGTCTCTTCCCCCTCTCCTCACCCCCAAACTGCAATTACGTTTTGAAATACATTTGACCCAGGTCTAAGATATTCTTCCGTGATACTATCACTGCATCTCCTTATTGAACACAACTTATTTTTCTGTTACCTTTGGCATTTTTAAGCTTTTAGATAAACTGAAGCAAATAATTCTATATCAGAACACAATTTTGCGAAATGACAAGGAGAAAAGGTAGTGTTAAGCTTTAGTTTTTGTTTCTTGACTCTCAGAGTGAAAATATAATGTCCCTGGTTGTACAATAAGCTCTGTTGTCATATGCAGAAGAAAAGTGCAAATTTGCAGTTAGGAAATACTGGTTGTCAAAAGGCAACTCTGGCCTATAGACAGAAAACAAACAATAATATTTTGAGAAATGTGCATAAAAAATATCAAGGCAAGGATTTAACTGGGATCTCCCTCACGTGTGTGCAGTCAGGTGCAATGGGCAGGATGTGACCCTCCTCTGAGAGTGTGCTTTCAAAGTCAGTATATANACAAGTTATTTTTGTTACAGTTACTGAAGCAAGTTAGGAAAATGAAGTTTGCTGAGTAGAAGAGGAGCTTATCCTTGAGGAGCTATGGGGAATTTGCTCTCCCTTTCATAATTCCTGCATTATAAAAAGATTTTCAAACTCACTCTTAAAATTGCTTTGAAAGTTCCAGCTGAAAAGTTGAAGACTGGAGTATAAGAGTTTCATTAGAAAAAGTTTCTTCACTGAAAGAATGATCAGGCATTGGAAATTAATAATTTAAAACATTTATCATTTTCTTCACTGGTTTTACAGCTTATACTGTTACTATAGGACTATCTAACTAAGTGTGATGGGTTAGCCCTTGGCTGGGGGCCAAACCACACACCTGCTCACACAATTCCCGCCTGCCTCACCTGAGGATAGGGGAGAGAGTTAAAGAGATAAAGGGAAAAAAGGACTCATGGGTTGAGATAAGGACAATTTAATAACTAAACTAGAATAATATTCAAAATAATACTGTATACAAATATACAAATGAGTGATACACAGTGATACTGCCACCCCACCCAATGACCAAAGGCTCAGCCTGTTCCCGGCTGACAATCCCAGAGAAGGGAGAGTCCCAAAACCACACTCACAATTCCCCCAGGTGGGGGGTGTACCTCTCCCGGAGGCACTCACAGAACGGACATAACAGTCTGAGTGTCCCAGACCAAGAGCTGACAGGGGCGTGAGGGGGGAAAGGCCTTGGGAGAGCGGCCACCTGGAGCGAGATGATCCGGAGCCAAGAGAGATCCGGAAACCAAAGGGACCCGGAACAAAAAAGGGACAATCTTCCGGAGGGTCCTCACCTATATAGTGGGTATGACGTGTATGTTATGGAATAGATTATTGGCTTTTCTGAGTTTCAGTCTGAACCTAAGATCAAATCCTGGGCTAACAAGCGGCTGTGTTTCCCCCCTTGTCTGCCGACCTTGGCAGCAGCACAAAACATCAATTCTTATCAGCTTTCTTCTGAGACCAAATCCAAAACACAACCTCTTGATAGCTATTATGAAGAAAGTTAACTCTGTCACTGCTTAATCCAGGACACTAAGAAAAAACAACTGTAAAGCTCCTTCCTACTTCTGACTTGATTTTTAAAATGAGAACAAGACACTTCAGTGAGAAAAAGATGTAAAAGTAAATCAATCTCTGCAGATTGCTACACTTGTTTTGTTTTCCACTTTTGTAAAGTCTGTATGAAATAGATAACTAGCTGTCTGATCACGACGTTCTTTGTGCTTCCACTACAGATTCTGGATTTTGGATTGGCGAGGCATACAGACAGTGAGATGACTGGTTACGTGGTTACAAGGTGGTACAGAGCCCCAGAGGTCATACTTAACTGGATGCATTATACGCAAACAGGTCAGCATCTCTTCAGAAAAAA
>VZTO01013992.1:5801-16097 GCA_013400615.1 Syrrhaptes paradoxus
GGATCAAGGGGACAGACACGCCAAGGAAAGCGTGGCTCCCACCTCTTGCCCACGTGCTCCTGTCTTGCCCCATGTGAAGGGAGCTGGGAGCCCGTGTGTGAGCCCACCGCCCTGCTGTGCGTTGCAGGGAACCCAGGATGCTGGCCCAGCAGAGAGCTGCAGAGGTTTGGACCTCGTCTCGCTCCAGAGGTGACACGCGGTGTGATGTCCTGATGCCCAGACCTCTCTTCTGGACCAACCTCCCTCTCAGCAGGGAACAGAGTTCAAGCCTCTCCTCCAAACCAGCCGTTGATGATGCTGATGATCATGTATCTGACTATGGGGCTGGTAAAGCTGGACACATCTTAGAATCCCAGAATGGTTTGGATTGGAAAAGACCTTAAAGCCCACCCAGTGCCACCCCCTGCCATGGGCAGGGACACCTCCCACTAGCCCAGGTTGCCCAAAGCCTCATCCAGCCTGGCCTTGAACCCCTCCAGGGATGGGGCATCCACAGCTTCTTGAGTTCATGTCTCATGTCTTCCCTTTGGAGGAGGAGATTCACACTTGTGCTCCCCGTTGCCCAAGGAGCACTGTCCCTGCCAATGTCCTCGGGAAGGAGGTTCTCTCCAGTTCTGATGGAGATCTCCTGTTTTCCCCAGTCCTGCTGGCTTGTGCTGTGTGCTTGTGGGTCACGTACTGGACAGGGACAGGGACACCTTCCACTAGACCAGGTTGCTCAAAGCCTCAAGGAACTCATGTTCCATGAGGACCATTTCTGGGGAAAGCAGGGGAAACCATGGGAGTGGAGTCCCTGAGCCATGGGCTGACCTGCACAGAGCTGTCTTCATCCTGCCAGGGACAGAGACCTGGGCTGTGACTCCAGCTCTGAGGGCCTCTAGGCTACAGTGGAGGTTGTGAACATCTAGCTGTCCTGGGGGTTTCCTACGGGAACCAGTCTGTGAGGCAAAAATACAGATGGAAGAGTCCAGTCCTCTGCCTCCTGGCTGGTTTGTGCATTGCGGCACACCACGCTGATTCCCCGACTCTGATTGCCGGTCTCTCGGTTGCCCTGGGGCAGCTCTTTGCAAAGCTGTTACCAGAACAAGACCACCAAAACGACACAAGTTAAAAATGCCTCTTCTGTTTCCCTCCTTCAGGTGGAACCGCGGTTAATGCCCTCACGCAGGAACACCTGCAGAAATGCTGTTCGTTTGAAGAGTCTGCTGGATTTTGGTTCTCTCTCTTGCAAGCTCCGGGACTTTGCGCTGCCCCAGGAGTACAGCGGCACTCTGGCGGGTGGCGTGAGATGGAGGTGACCGCAGTCACCAAGCAGAATGACTCTTTCTTCCTTTGGTTTCCTCCCTTGACGAGCTTCCTTTTTGCTCCTGACTTCGATTCGATTGCAGTCGCCCCACAAAGAGGGCGGTCACCAGCTTAGGGGGTCACCGGACACTTCACGGCCCGTTCCCTGCAGAAGTGTTCTCAGCTGAAAAGAATTGATTCTGCTGAACCTGTGTTAGAAATCTGTCCCTGCCTCCACTCTCCCTCCCCTGCTGCGGTGGTGGGGGACAGTCCTGGTTCAAGGGGTGTTTCCTTCCTCTGAAGAGCCTCCGGGTGCGGTGTGATGGCAATGGGCAAGGAGAGGCAGGGCTGGTGCATCACGAAAAAAATGTAATAGGGAGAGACAGAGAGGAGCTGGTGTGCAGCAGAGGGTCAGGGATCCAGCCCAGCATCCCCTGGAAGATGCAGAGGAAAGGAGGCGGAACCAGAGCAGAAAGGATGCTCACCAGAGCAGAAGATGACTCAGTGTCTGGAACGGGGAACTGCCAGAGAAATTCTGACTCGTTCATGCATTGATCACATTTTTAAGTTGGGTTCTCTCAGCAGCTGCTACTCCTGCTGACGCCGAGCCGGTGCGAAGGCAGCAGCAGTCTGTCTCCCAGAAATCCCACACCACTACTTCTGCTCCGGGTTTGGCTGCCTGGTTTAAACAACCCAGGAGGCACAGACACCACCTGGGGAAACAGGGTGACAATAACGGGTGTTTCGGGTGGTGTGGCCATCAAAGATAACCTGGAAAGGGAGCTGGAGCCGTTCCTGAAGCTGCCCCTTCCTTCCACCTGGATGCTGTTCATCTTGGAGAGGAACCGTGGCTGGGGAAGGCACTGGGCTGCTCCGGCAGCGCGGCAAAGCCACGGGTGTCCCGGGAGCCCAGCACAGGCTTGGTGCTGAGAGGGACCCCCCCAGAGGGACCCCTGCACTGAGCTCTGGGTGAGCAACGGGTCCCACGTCACCCCCTGAGCACAGCCCCAGCTCCCTGAGCAGGGAGCGATGCCTCCGGTCCCTCCTGGCTGCAAAAGCAGGTGGGATGGACAGTTTGCGAGGGGCTTTGGGGGGCTCGTGGGGAACCCATCGCAGCAGATCCCGCACCCCAGGGCCAAGGCCAGCCAGGGCGGAGCTGCACCGGGTGCAGGTGAGCAAGCACAGCCGTCCCTCCCTCCTCCGAGCAGGAAATGCCGCGCACCGGGCACATGGACACGCCGGGGCCCCTGACCCCTGCCACGCCGCCGGAGCCCACGGTAGGACCGGAGCCCCCAGGGGACACGTCTGTCCTGCGCTGCCCTGGGCTGCAGGACCCCCCAGTCCTGATGCTGGGGACCCACGGGGTGCAGGTCACCCTGTCCAGCCCTGTGGCAGCTGGCCCCACTGGGAACCCCCCCAAAGTGAGCCACGGTTGTGGTGGGAGCAGCAGCGGGGTGTCTGGATGCTACAGGGGTTTCTGCAGCACATTGTCCCTTAGCCACCCCTGTGCCAAGGTGACAGCCAGCGTTTGGGTCTCAGCTCAGCTCGGTTCCTCCTGCAATTGCTCCACTGTGGAGCAGAGCCCTTCGTCCGTCCCCCGTGGGGGGACACCTCCTTGCAGCTTGCCCCGTGGCTGCAGATTTCTCCGGGTGCACAAAGCAGCCAGAGCCCGTGTCCCTTGGGCCACCCATCTGCAGGGCTCCAGGGAGGCTGTGCCCGGCGAGACCAGCTCTCCTCTCGAGGTTTGGGGGGGCTGATGCTTTTCTGAGAATTTCTGCAAAGGGCTGGAGGGACCCCGCTGCTCACCCTCGTGTCGGGGTGCTCACCCCGTGGCTCGTGCTGCTGGGCGGGGGGCAGCCAGGGGCCGGCAGGGTCTGTTGGGTGTGGGTGCAGGGAAATTTCCTTCTGGGGGACAGAGAGAGTGGGACAGGCAAGCTGAGGGGGTCACAGCTCCCAGGTAACCGCAGACAGTGTGGAGCACACAAATTGGGGAGGGTGCACAGCTGTCCCCTCTGTACAGCCCCTATGGTCCAGCCTGGGGGGGTGCGGGCTGCCACCAGGGCTTCAGCCACCTGGTCCTGCGGCAGTGCAAGGTGTGGGGACACGGGACAGGACAGGGCTTGGTGACAGTGACAGCGCTGGCTGCTCTGGGCTGAGACTGGCTGGGCTGGACCCCCAGGCTGTGCCATCTCCCCATGATGAGCCGGGAGCGAGCGGCAGGGCTGGGGCTGACGGCTGCTGAGCCCCCCTCTTCCTCACCCCCATCCCGCCTCTCCTTCCTGAGACTCCCCCGGTCACATTTGACAGCATTTGGGGTGGGTCAGGTGTGGGGAGCAGGTCCTGCTGGGCTGGATGGGCTCTTGGGGGGATTTCCAGCCACAGCTCCAGGACCTGTGAAACACGAGTGGAAAGGGGGGGGGGGATACCCGCATTGACTGCCTGGGAGGTGGGTGCTGCGGGGGCTTGTCCGAGGCAGCACTGCAGAAGGGCAAGAGCAGCACCCTGGGCTGGGAGACTGCAGACCCCATCCCTCCTGTAGCCCCCTTTCAGCACTGGAAGGTCCCCCCGGAGCCTTCTCTCCTCCAGGCTGAACAGCCCCAACTCTCTCAACCTTGAAGCCCTTGATGGTCCTGTGGCAAGTTTCCTGCGTTCCCTGGTGGCATTTTAACTCCCCGTCCACCCTCGCCGACCTCTCAGGGAAGGTGTCACACATTTATCACCTCCTGCATTCAAAGCAGCAGGGAGGCGGGTGGCGTGGCCCCTTTTTGTAAGCAGCTAGGACCAGCACCGTTGCTCTGGGCTACACGGGATGAGGATGCTGGTAGTGGGAAGCCCCAGGAGGTGTGGGGACAGCACAGGACATCCGTGCTTGGCAGGACTCCCTAGATCCACACCGGCCCCACTGTGCCCTGTAAACACAGTCGGCATCTCTGCGCCGTGCTTCCCAGCCAGCTCCGGGAGCACAGACAGCTCTGACGCGGTGCCAGAGGTGAGGCAGTGCCGAGAGAATAGTTAACCTGCACCTTGGTCCACCCACAGATAACCTCGAGCTGATCCCTGCTTCCTCACACAGGACGGTGTGTGGCGAGGCTCGCCCTGGTTTCGGGAATAAACAAGCTGACGGGGTGCTGGCACTCCCAGGTGATCCCCTCGGATCAGGTGCCTGGAGGGAGCTGTGCTGCGCCCGTGGACTTTGCACGAGAGCAGACGTCTCCGTGGCCCGGGGCTGCGTGTGGCCAAGAAACTGTCACCTCTGAACAGCCCTAAAATCCCTTTGCTGCCAGCTGCTCCTCTGCCTGCAGCTCCGGGAGGAAGGGATGGGGCTGGGGATGGGCTGGATTTCAGGGTTTCTGCAGCCTTTGGAGCATCTCTGCTGGTCTGCTCCTTGCAGGGTGCTTTCCCGGGGCTGGTGCTTGGGGTGGTGTGAGTGGACACTCCCACTGCTCTGCAGGACGAGCAAACGCTGGAGCAGCTCCCTCGAGCCTGGGCAGGGATGCTGCATCACAGAGGGGTTTTTAAATTTAATTCAAAACTGGATCTTTTTCTGAAATAAACCCTCACGCTCCAGCAGGAGTGAAGCCCAGGCGGTCCCGCCTTTGGCCGGCGTTTCGCATGAGCTCAGGTCTGATCCCAGCTTCGTGCTCTGCGAATCGTCACGCTGCTTCGTCACTGGGCGATGCTCCTCTGCCTCAAGCGGTCCCACCGGAGGGGGAAACTGAGTCACAGCAGCGCTAGGCTGGCGAGAGGCAGGGCTGGGATGGGAGCCACGCGCTCCTGAGACCTCTGCGGGCTGAGAACAACCGTTTCCATCTGCAGTGGCACGTGTCTCGATCAGCTGGATCGAGGGCGTTTGGGTTGGGGTCTGCCCAAACCTGCTCCTGGCCCCTGGAGCCTCTGGGCCAGCCTGAGCCCCCCCAGGCCACCACAGGCCCCCACTGGGCAGGTTTCAGGGGGACCCTCAAAGCCTCCTCGGGATCCAGATGCTTCTTCGTGGGGAGCTTGGCCGTGCCCGGCCCTACCGGGGAGCCTTGCGGGGTCTGCAGGCTGCGGTTCCTGATGCTTTGCTCCCCTCCACAGGTCAACATCTTCCAGATGGAGGATCCGACGGCCGCCAGCCAGCCCTGGCCAGGACCCCAGCCCCAGCCAGAGCCCCTGGCCCCTAGCCCACCCCGGGAGACGTGGGCTGGCAAGCACGAGTTCCTGCTGTCCTGCCTGGGCTACTGCGTGGGGCTGGGCAACGTCTGGCGCTTCCCCTACCTGTGCTACCGCAACGGAGGGGGTGAGTCCCTCCTGCGGGGACACGTGTCCCCTCCCTGGGCTCCCAGGCACTGCTCGGTCCTCCTGGATGGAGGGCAGGAGCATGGGGGGCTGGGGAGGGACAAGGTGACAGTGCACAGGGACTGTGCTCTCCAGGACACCAAACACGGGTGCTGGTGGGATTTGGGGGCTTGTGTTGCCCACCTGCAACACTCCCACTGTGAGGACCACCAAGGATGCTCTAGGAGTTCAAAGTATCTGCCAGGGACATCTCCTGCTCTTGGTGGGGCCACCCTGTGCAGCCCAGGGATGCTCCTGCCTCTGGGGTCAGCCCACAGCAGCCTGCAACCCCATCCTGGGTGGTTTGGGCCAAAAAAAGCTGTCACCAGGCAGAGCCCCTCTGCAGAGCATCCCTGCCCCTGCCTGGAGAAGCGGGGCTTGGCCAGAAAGGCAGTGACCCCCCCCCAGCACTGTCAGCCCCCCCGCTGACAGCTGCAGCCCCTTGTTCGTGGTGCCGGAGGTG
Source organism: Syrrhaptes paradoxus (assembly GCA_013400615.1). Classification (NCBI taxonomy): domain Eukaryota; kingdom Metazoa; phylum Chordata; class Aves; order Pterocliformes; family Pteroclidae; genus Syrrhaptes; species Syrrhaptes paradoxus. The sequence goes on from VZTO01013992.1 coordinate 11,866, forward strand.
CCCGTCCGCTGCAAAATCCAATTCCCTCGGGCAGGCGTGCCCGGGAAGGCGGCCAAGCCGGGGCAATAACCCGCCACATTTCTGGGGCCAGACAAAGTGCAGACAGCTCAGCACGTCACTGGTGCCTGGTGGCACCGCCCCAGGATGCGGCACCATGTCCTCGGGCTGTGGGACAGGGGGGAAAGCTCCCCAAAGGTCCTTCCTGAGCCCCTCACCCTGCCCGTTATCTCCTCTTGCGCCCAGCTGATGGGCCACCTCTCCCTGGCCGGCGCTTGCCAGCTTTGCTGTGCCTCTGTCCCCCGTTCCTCTGCCCTCTGCCACCCCCTCTGATGCTGGGCATCGCCGAAGCCTGCACCACTGTGCTGTCGGCTGGGGATCCCCCCTGCTCTGCAGACTCACAGCCCACCCATCCCACCCCCCCGGAGCAGTCTGGGGGGTTTTATTGGGCTGATTTTCCCCATTCCCTCCAAACTGCCTCGTTAAATTCTGATTTCCCCTTTGCCCCATGGATGTTCCTTAAATCCCAGTAGCTCCTTTGCCAACAGGCCAGCCGGCTTGTTCGACCGATGGCCGGCGTGTCTGTGCGGTGGCAGCAGCAGCCACGCATGGGACATGGGACCTGGGGACTGCGACGGGTGCTCCACAGCCCCCTGAGCCCCTGCCCCATGCAGCCATCCCCAGCTGAGCCGGTGCGAAAGGGACTGGCTCTGAAACACCCTCCTGCACGTGTGCCAGGGCTGGCACCCATCCCTGGGACACCGGGACAGCACCGGTGCCGTGGCGGGACGTGCCAGGGCTGAGCTGATCTTTGCGCCTTCGCCCAACCGGGGAGGAGTTTGGCCCCTGGGGCAGGGGTCGGTGCTGGGTGATGGGCGCAGGGTGGGCTGCGGAGCCTCCTGGGCAGCAGAAGCGGCTGCTCCCATGGGAGCTGCTGCAGGTCCCGGTGTGTGCCGTGGGGCGTGGGGCATCCTGCCACTGCAGGGATGGGGGTGGCAGTGGGGTGACCTGCTCTGGGGACCGGGGACACAGACACAGCTGTCCCCCCCACTGCGGTCTCAATGCTGTGGCCGCCTTTGGCACGGCTGCGGAGAACACCAGGCTTGTGGGACACCCCAAATGTCCCTCTCCCAGTGTTCCCAGCCTGTCCCAGTCCCCTCGCCCCCCAGACCCTCTCCTTGGCTGCAGCTGCTTGCGGGCAGGGGCTGCTGGCACCGCACGGGGACACACGTGCCCAAAGGCGGGTGTCCCTTGGGGCTGGGAAGGGCAGGACACGGGCTGTGCTGCGGGAGCCTTGTGGGGTGCATCCCCCCAGGGACCCCATGTCCTGGCAGGGCGAGGGTGACTTCGGCCAGGAGCAGTGATGGGTGTGCTGGCCACTGGATGTCACTGCCGCCTGCCTGGCCATGTGGGGACCACGCTGTCCATGGCACCTACAAGGGGACAGGGGGGACAGGGAAGGCAAGGGGGCTTGGGGCCAGTGGGAGAAATGGGGGTGCAGGGAGAGCTGCTGCCCCCTTGACCCCCTGCCCCAAGGGGTGGGGATGGAGGGGGACGGCGGTCAGTCAGGGGGTTTATCCTGAAGCTGTGGAACTGGGGGAGGTTTGTCCCCATGCGACACTTCTTGCAGGTGGCCCCAGCAGTGCCAGCTCCCATGGGACGTGTTATCCATGAGCATCCCCCAGCCCTGAGCATCCCCCANGAACTGGGGGAGGTTTGTCCCCATGCGACACTTCTTGCAGGTGGCCCCAGCAGTGCCAGTGCCCGTGGGATGTGTTATCCATGAGCATCCCCTAGCCCTGAACATCCCCCAGCCCTGAGCATCCCTCATCCCTGAGCATCCCTCCGCCCTGAGCATCCCTCCGCCCTGAGCATCCCTCCGCCCTGAGCATCCCTCCGCCCTGAGCATCCCTCCGCCCTGAGCATCCCTCAGCCCTGAGCATCCCCCATCCCTGAGCATCCCTCAGCTCTGAGCATCCCTCATCCCCGAGCATCACTGCAGCACCCATGGGTGCACCCCAGTGCTGCTCCCACCACCCACCCAAGCCAGGGCCAGTGGGATCCCACCACCTCCCAGCTCAGGCCCCCACTTTGGGGCTCGTGGGGGGCTCATCTGCTGGGGACGGCCCCTGGAATGGAGCCAGGACCCCCTGGGGGCTTTCCCTGTCCCGCTGCATCCTGCCCGGCCACGTGTCCCCGCTGTGAACCCACACCTCGCACCTCTGTCCCCTGGGGAGCTGAACTGGTGCCGGCCATGCCCCCAGCCCCCTGCCTCTCTCCTCCCAGGTGTCTTCCTCATCCCCTACTTCATCATGCTGCTGGTCACCGGGCTGCCCCTCTTCCTCATGGAGCTGAGCCTGGGCCAGTACGGGGCCGCGGGGCCCATCACCGTCTGGAAGTGCTGCCCACTCCTGAAAGGTGGGGGGACACATGGAGACACATCTTTCTGCCCCCGTGGCCTCTGCTAGGGGGGCGTGGGGTGGGCACGGGGGCTGGGACACCCTCTGGGACACCCCTGGGCACCCCCAGGCACATCTCCTGCCACCTGTCCAGCCCCTTGGCCAAGGGTCTGGGGGATGTGGGGGTCCCCTGCCTGCCCCCCCCAGCAGCCCCTCTTTTTTTGCAGGCGTTGGTGTCGCCATGCTGATCGTGTCCTCGCTGGTGTCCCTCTACTACAACGTCATCATCGCCTGGGCTTTCTACTACCTGGGCTCCTCCTTCCAGAGCCCCCTGCCCTGGTCCTGCGACGCCCCCGCCAACGCGGACCTCTGCCAGGTGGGTGACCCCCCGCGTGGCGTTCGGGGTCCTGCCCCGGGGATGGGGGGTGCTGTGGGGTCAGGTGCTGTCCAAGGACCCGGCAGGTGGCTTCTCTTGAGAGAGGCTTTGCTGGGGCTGGGGACAGGAGGGACACTGGGGACAGTGGTGGTGACAGTGGTGGTGGTGGTGGTGGCAGTGACCTGCCAGGGCCACAACCAGGAGTGACATCAGGGACAGTGGTGGTGGCTGTGGTGGTGGCAGTGGTTGTGACAGTGACCTGCTGGGGCCATGGCCAGGAGGGACATCAGGGATGGTGGTGGTGGCAGTGGTGGTGACAGTGGTAGTGACAGTGGTGGTGGCAGTGGTGGTGGCAGTGGTGGTGACTGTGGCGGTGGCAGTGGTGATGGCTGTGGTGGTGGCAGTGGTGGTGACAGCGGTGGTGGCAGTGATGGTGACAGTGGTGGTGGCAGTGGTGGTGGCTGTGGTGGTGACAGTGACCTGCTGGGGCCACGGCCAGGAGGGACATCAGGGACAGTGGTGATGACAGTGGTGGTGACAGTGGTGGTGACAGTGGTTGTGGCAGTGGCAGTGGTGGTGACAGTGGTGGTGACAGTGACCCGCCGGGGCTGTGTGTTGCAGAACGCGTCCGGAAGCGCCAGCGAGGTTTTCTGGAAGTAAGTCCCCGTGTGGCAGCTCCATGTGTGCCACCCTTGTCCCGTGTCCGGGGGTCTGTCCCCATCTCTGTCCCCCCCAGTCTCGAGGGGCTGGGGCTGAGCCCCCCAGGTGGCGGTTGGTGACACCGGTGGCTTTGGGAAGGGCAGAGGGGTGGGTGAGGGCACCATGGAGGTGACAAGCGTCCCCTATGTCCCCCGTCCTGCTGACCCATGTCCCCAGCGAGCAGGTGCTGGGGGTGACACACAGCTCCGGCCTCGGGGACCCCGGTGCCGTGCGGTGGCCGCTGGCCCTGTGCCTGCTGGCGGCCTGGACCCTCGTCTTCCTCTGCATGCTGAAGGGCATCCGCAGCTCGGGCAAGGTGAGGGGTGGGGATGGCGGGGGGGCTGCGGTGCCGGCGGAGCGCGGCTGAGCCCGGCCGTGCCCCGCGCAGGTCGTGTACGTCACCGCCACCTTCCCCTACCTCGTCCTCCTCATCCTCATCGTGCGCGGGGCCACGCTGGACGGCTCCCTGGACGGCGTCCGCTTCTACCTCTCCTCCGACTGGAGCCGGCTGCAGAGCGCGCAGGTAACCCCCGCTGGGGCTGGGGGTCCCCGACAGCACCGATCCCCCCCAGCTGGGACCGGTGGGGCTGGAGACCCCTGCAGCTCCCCCGTCATTGTCCCCAAGGTGTGGAGCGATGCGGCCTCGCAGATCTTCTACTCGCTGGGCATCGGGTTCGGGGGGCTGCTCTCCATGGCCTCCTACAACAAGTTTGACAATAATGTCATCCGGTGAGCGGGGCGGGGGGCACGGGGGGCACGGG
>VZTO01013992.1:16208-38109 GCA_013400615.1 Syrrhaptes paradoxus
GGGGGCACGGGGGGCACGGGGTGGGGATGGGGAGGTCCCATCCCTGCAGACCATTGAGATGTCCCCACCTCTGTCCTCACCCCACCGCCCATCGGGATGTCCCCATCTCCATCCTCATCCCACTGCCCGTCGGGATGTCCCCATCTCCATCCTCACCCCATTGACCATCGGGATGTCCCCATCTCCATCCTCACCCCATTGACCATCAGGATGTCCCCACCTCCATCCTCACCCCACCACGCATCAGGATGTCCGCATCTCCATCCTCACCCCATGGCCCATCAGGATGTCCCCACCTCCATCCTCACCCCATGGGCGCGGGGCTGTGACACCTTCCCCGCAGGGACACGTTGGTCATCACCATGGGGAACTGCTGCACCAGCTTCTTCGCCGGCTTCGCCATCTTCTCGGTGCTGGGACACATGGCCCTGAGGAAACGAGTCCCCGTGGGCAGCGTCGCCAGCTCAGGTGGGGGCTCGGGGAGGGGGGACTGGTGCTGTGCCAGGGGGGAAGCTGCCCTGTGGGATGTCCCCTGGCTGCCAGCTGGGCTTGTCCCGTCTCACCCCGGCACGTCCTTTCCCTTCGTGTCCCCCCAGGCCCCGGGCTGGCGTTCGTGGCGTACCCCGAAGCCCTGTCCCTGCTGCCCGGGTCCCCGTTCTGGTCCATCCTCTTCTTCCTGATGCTCCTCACGCTGGGAGTGGACACTTTGGTGATTGTCAACCTCGGGCAGCCCCATGTCCTGCCCCGTGCCTGGCCTTGGGGTGCCAGGTACACCCCGCCTCGGGCGTGCACGGGGCCAGGAGCACGGGGAGGGGCTGGGGTCGGGGGGACGCACGGCCCCACGCGTGTGGGGCTGCACCCGAGTGATGGGGCAGGGACGCAGCCGCATCCCTCTGGCACCGGGTGCGGGTTCCTCCCCATCCCCAGGTGTCACCAGGATGAGGATGCACATGGGGACAGTCCCCTCGGTGAGGACCGTCCCCATCCGGGGGAGGCAGGGACCAGGATGTCCCCCCCAGTGACATCCCCCGTCCCCCAGTTCGGGAACATCGAGGGCATCATCACGGCCATCCTGGACGAGTTCCCAGCCCTGCGCGACTGGAGGAGGAAGACGGTGCTGCTCGGGGTGCTCTGCATCAGCTTCTACCTGCTGGGGCTCCTGCTGGTCACCCAGGTACGGGGGTCCCTGCACCCCCCACCCAGCGACACCCCGCACCCCCGGCCTGGAGAACAGGGAGCAGTGCCCTCTCCTCTCTGCTCTGGGAGGACGGGGGGCTGTGCGTGGGTGACGGCATCGATGGTGGCCATGGCAGGGTGTCCCCCGCGCCCACCCTGCTGCCCCGTGCTGACCCCCTCCGTCCCCCCCTCGCAGGGGGGCATCTTCTGGTTCACCCTCATCGACACCTACAGCACCGGCTTCGGGCTCATCATCGTCGCGCTCTTCATGTGCCTGGGCATCGCCTTCTGCTACGGTGAGCGCAGCGGCCCCGGCACTGCCGCTGGTGCTGGGGGGCAGTGGGGTGCTGCAGCCCGGGGTGTGATGGGGTGCAGCCACTATGGGGGGGCCAATTCTCCCCATCTGTGGGGGCTGCAATTTCCTCTCCACCCACCGCAGCGGGTGGATGTTCAGCACCCAGCGTGGCTCAGCCCCAGCGCGGGGTGTCCTGGGTGCCCCGGTGTGGGTGTCCCCGCTGTGGGTGCACCCCCAGGGCCCGTCTGTCACCCTCTCCCGGGGTCTCCGCAGGCGTGGACCAGTTCTGCCGGGACATCGTGGACATGATCTGCCGGTGCCCGCCCTGGTGCAGCCGCGTGCTGGGGTACTTCAGGCTGTGCTGGTCCTTCTTCACGCCCTGCCTGCTGCTGGTGAGCACCCAGCTGGGCTGGGGGCCGAGGGACAGGAGCCCCTCTCCCTCCATCCCTCCCTCCCTCCCTTCCCGGGGGGTTTGGAGCGGAGCTGCCCCATCCCAGCGCCCTCCCGGGGCTCTCTGTGGCTGCTGGAGGGAGTTTGGGGCGTCCCTGGGGGTCCCAGCGTGGCCAAGACCCCCGGGGATGGGCGGTGGGGCGGTGTCACATCCCTCCTGCGGCTCTGCCCCGCAGTTCACGCTCATCTACACCTTCCTGGAGATGTACGGGGTGCCCCTGCGCTACGGCACCTACGAGTTCCCCGCCTGGGGCACCAGCCTGGGCGTCTGCATGGGCGTCCTCACCTGCCTGCAGATCCCGCTCGGGGCCGCCCTGGCCCTGGGCCGCGAGTCGGGGACACTGAGTGACGTGAGTGGGACACGGGGACGGGACACGGGGACGGGGATGGGACACGGGGCAGGGATGGGACACAGGGACAGGGATGGGACACGGGGACAGGTATGGGACAGGGGGACAGGGATGGGACACGGGGACAGGGAGGGGACACGGGGGCGGGGATGGGACACAGGGACAGGGATGGGACACGGGGACAGGGAGGGGACACGGGGGCGGGGATGGGACACAGGGACAGGGATGGGACACGGGGACAGGGAGGGGACACGGGGGCGGGGATGGGACACAGGGACAGGGATGGGACACGGGGACAGGGAGGGGACACGGGGGCGGGGATGGGACACAGGGACAGGGATGGGACACGGGGACAGGGATGGGACATGGGGCAGGGATGGGACAGGGAGACAGGGATGGGACACGGGGACAGGGAGGGGGGGGGGGCAGAGCAGTCCTGGTACTGGGGACAATGGGAGAGGGCAGCGATGGACCAGAGGCGATGCTGAACCTTCCCCAGGAGAGAGAAAGGGCTGGAGCCGAGGGGAGAGGGGGGGTCTGAGCCCCCCCGGAGATGGTCCGAGGGCTGGAGCAGCTCCCGTGCGAGGACAGGCTGAGAGAGTTGGGGGTGTGCAGCCTGGAGAAGAGAAGGCTCCGGGGAGAGCTTCTGGGGGGTCTCCAGGAAAGATGGGGAGACCCTGGGCCAGGGTGCCCAGAGAAGCTGTGGATGCCCCATCCCTGGAGGGGTTCAAGGCCAGGCTGGATGAGGCTTTGGGCAACCTGGGCTGGTGGGAGGGGTCCCTGCCCATGGCAGGGGGTGGCACTGGATGGGCTGGAAGGTCCCTTCAACCCAAACCCTTCTGTGATCCCATGAACCTCGCCCACCCCCAGCGCTTCCACAAAGCCACCCAGCCCCTGCGCTCCTGGAGGACGGCCACCGCCCGGGATGTGACCGAAGATGTCATCGACGTGCCGTTCACCATCACCCTGACCAGCAGCGACTCCATCGCGCAGCCCCAAGGCAGCACCGAAGCCTGATGCCAGCCCCGGGCACCCCACGTCCCCGCTCAGAGCCCCCCAAGGATGGGACCCACCAGCGATGGGGACACTGCCCAGGGGCTGGCTGCTGGCAGCTCCCCCTGTGCTGTCACCGTCACCGTCACCATCACCTGTCCCGATGCTCACACTGATCCCAGCGCGTATTTTAATTTTTTCCTGGAAACGCTCGGCCGGCTCCAGAGCTGTTTCCAGGGGACCCTCCGGCTGCCTGGGCCACACTCCAGCCCTTCGCCAGCCTCGGGACAGTTGCCACGTCCCTTTGGAGCGGTTTGGGGACAACCACCCGTGTCCCTGGCCCCGATCCATCGCTCCCCGGTGGGACAGGCTGCCGGCAGCGTCCCCTGGGCAGGGACCAGGGGGGCTGAGCCCATCGCAGCGGGGGGAACGGCCCACGGACCCCCAAGGTGGGGGTCCAGGTCCTGCTGGTACCGCTGGGGCTGGGCTACCGATTCGAAGCCCCCCGCCTGGGGCAGGACCCCCCTCACCCACTTGGGGCCGGGGAGCAGCAGGTTCCTCGCCACGGAAGCCGAGGGGGCCCCACGGACAGGATTTTAACGCTGGGGCTGGGGGCTGGCTGCTGGGACACCCGCTGCCCCAATGCCCCCCATGTGGGACCCCCACTCTGCATCCTGGGGGGGCTGGAAGAAAAGAGCAGCAGCCGCCGGCTCGTAAAATAGACTACATGCTTTATTGGATTTTAAAAGTTTTATGAAATGACCCCCCCCCCCCAAAAAATCAAGATTTGGCAGATGCGTCACCAGTCACCTCCAGTGGGTCCCCAACCCCTTCTCCGAAGCATCCACAGCCCTCCGCCACCACCAGCAGCACCGCCGGACCCCGGCCCAGCCCGGGCAGCCCCCCGTTCGCAGGGCACCCGCGGGGGTCTCACCGCCCCCCGCCCCGCTCCCAGGGCTGCGACCGCGGGGGCCGAGCGCGGTGTCCCCCCCGTCCCCACGCCCCGGAGCGGGCGCAGGGCGATGCAGGCACTTAGTCATTGAGAGGAAAAGTTTTCACTTCGCTGAAAGCAAGAGAAAATTGTCCACCTACCACCCAGGAAACAAAAACCACCTGTGGAGCCCTTCGGGATGGTCAGCAGACACCCAGAGACCCCTGGCACCACGCAGGACCCTGGGGGGGGGCTGCAGCATCCCACCCACCCCCGCTGCCCCTGCCCGATGGCATCCTCCCCTGCGCATCCTCCCCTGCACCCTCCTCTGCCTCGGCAGGGGAGCAGCCGGGGCCAGTGCCCCCCGCTGGGGATGGACGGTGGGATGGGGGACAGGGACCCCCGGTTTGGTGGGGAGCTCTGGGGGGGGTCACATCAAGCCAGGCAGCAGCTTGGAGGGACACGGGAGGGGGCTGGGGGGAGCCAGGATCGGTCCTGGCTCAGCCTGGGGACGGAGCGGGGCTGGGGACAGCGGGATTGTCCCCAAGAGTTGCTGCCCCAAGCCGGGGACCCCTCCTCAGTGGCCAGGGTATGATGAGGGGGGGGGCATGCAGAGACCAGGGCTCTGAGCAGCAGGATGTGACCCCCGGCCCACCGAGGGAGGACGTCACCCGTGTGGCCTTTAAGGACAGCGGGGACCCGGCCGAGCCACCTCCGTCCCCCCCCTTGGTCCTTGGGGAGGGCACCCGGGGGGAGGGCACGGCTGCTCCAGGGGGACGGAGCCGGGCCGGGGGACACACACACGACATTTTCTGTCTGTCCCCAGCCAAGGAGACCCCGCTGCACCCCACTCCCTCCAGCCCGGCCAAACTGGGACAGGGGACAAGCCCTGCACTGGGGACCCCCCCCCCGGGTGTGGACGTGGCAGCCAGACCAGCACCCTTGGGGACAGCCCGTCCCCCGGTGCCCCTCCATCACCAGTGTCCCCCCTCCGCCAAACTGGGGCCGGAGGAGCTGCCCCGGGGGGACCCAGGGGAGCAGAGCCGGGGACAGCCATGGACCCCGCGGCCCCTGAGCATCCCACCCCCCCCGGGCACACATGGACCCCGGTCCTGCTCCGGCAGCAGCATCCCCGGCCCGGTGGCACCGTCCCAGCGCAGAGACCCAGCGGGTGCCACCGGGGGGACGTGGGGACACGGGCAGGCGGGATGCGCAAGTACCGGCAAGGGCTGAGCCCGATTCCCCCTCCCAGTGTCGTGGGGACCCAGCGCTCGCAGCCCCTCACCCCCAGAGGCTGGCGGGGGGCGGCCGGACCCGCTCCCCACGTTCCCCCCACCCCCACCTTCCATCCAGCCTGTGCAAAAAGTGGGAAGAGGCAGAAGAACCGGGGTGGGGGGGAAAAAACCCAAAAAAACAACAATAATAATAATAATAATAAAAAATAAAATAAAAAAATAAAACCACATTGAAACCAAACCCAAACGCCGCGTGGGCGAGCAGAGGCAGGATAACTGGAAGCCATGCGCAGCAAAGCCGGGGGAGAAGGGGCGGCCGGTCTCTGCGGGGTGGGGGGGAGCGCTCGTCGTCTTCTTTTTTTTTATTTTTCATTTTCTAAGAGATCAGGAAATAAATAAGTTTAAATAGCTCCTCCCGCTGCCGGCGTGGGTGAGGTGACTCGCGGGGTGCGGAGGGGAGGCTGCTGGCCCCCGGCGGGGTCCGGGCTGGGCGCGGGCGACGTTCCCGATGCGCGGCCGCCCCCCGGTCCCGGCGGGTCGTGCTCCTCGGGTGGGTGGGTTTCCTCTTCCCCCCCCCTCCTCTCTTTACTTCTTGGGCTTCTTGAAGATCTTTAGGGGGAACTTTTTCTTGCTCTGGCCGAGGTCGACCTCGTCGCCCGTCAGGCTGCTGTCCTCGTCCCCCGGGCTCTTCTTGGCAGCCAGCTGCGGGATGCGGGTGCTCTTGGTGGCGCCGGGGCGGCCGTCAGAGATCGGGGAGGGGGTGTCGGGGTCGGTGGAGCTGGGGCTGTGCGACCGGGACGAATCCGAGTGGCTGTGCTTGCCCGCGGCCGTCGGGTGGCTGATCTCCCCCAGGCTGGAGGATTTCTCCATGCCGTGATTCACCATCATCATCTTCTTCATCACCATGGGGCTCTCGGGCAGCCGTTCCGACAAAGCCCCCAGGGCGCAGGGCGGGGGGTCGGGGTGGCGGCTGCCGCCGTTGGGGGTGGGCGCGGTGGCGATGGCGGGGGGGTGGCCGGGCGCAGCCTCCTCGATGGAGCGGGTCAGCAGGTTGGGGCGGGCAGCCAGCAGCTTGGGCGCAGAGCTGGGGACACGCTGGTGGTCGCTCAGGTGCGGGATGGAGGGGTCGGAGTCGCAGCGGGTCAGGTCTCTGCGGTGGAGAGGGCGGGGGGGGAGAGAGATGCTGTTAATGGCACCGGGACCCCAGGGGGGGACACGCGCCCGAGCCCCCGCACGGACACACACACACGCGGGTGCAGCAGCCGGGGGCGGGCAGGGCAATGCGGGGACCCCCCAGGCAGCCCCCGGGGAGCAGGCGCCCACCCCACTCCCGCCGCCGGTTCTGCTCCCCCATAGGGGTGCCAGCGGGGTGACGGCGGTGGGGACCCCTGGGATGGGGTAAAGCCCCCCCGGTGCAGGCAGGAGGGCGGGCAGGGCTGCAGCCCCTCGCCCCGGCACGGGCTGGGGGTCAGCTCGCAGCCGGCACCGACCCCGCACGAGCCGAACGCCGCGGGGAGCGGGACGGACACAGGGAGCAGGACGGACGCGGGGAGCAGGACGGATGCACCGTACGTGGGGGCAGAGCCAGGGGATCGAGACCCCCATGTCCCAGGCAGCAGCAAGTGCTCGGACCACAGCTCGGGGGTCCCAAAGCACCAGCTGGGGGTCCTGGGGCTGTCGGAGCCCCCGACCCACCACGGCAGGGCTGGGTCTGCACCGGGCTCTGCTCAGAGCTGGCAGCTCCCTCCTGCTCCCCTGCCAGCCCCGGTCTCGCCCGCGGATCCCAGCGGGATCTCATCGCACAGCCTGGTCCCCAGGAACCGGGGGGCTGTGAGCACCAGTGCCCTTCCAGCAGCAGCACTGGGGCAACTGGGGCAACGTCACGGGAGGGTCCCCTTGTACGAACGCATCGCCCACCCACGTGCACCCCTTCGCCCCCGGCCGTGCGGCTGCAGCCCCGGGACAGCAAGCGCCGGACCCACCGCTTCCCCCTTCTCCTGGGTGCAAACCCCTCACCCGGGCGGGAGGAACGAGCGGTGGGTTTCCCTGCGCGAAGCCATGCCCCCAGCCCCGCCGCTGCCCGCGGACCCTCTGCTGCACAGCGGTTTGTGCCCCAGCCTCCTGCCCGCTCGGGACCGCAAATGGCACCGGAGCATCGGAGCATCGCCGCAGCCTGGGCAGCACCCGGCTGCTTTTCTTTTGGAAGTGGAGAGTGGGAGAGAGGAGGGATGGAGGGATGGGAGGCACAGCTCACCCCTGCCAGCCGGGATCTCCCGGCGGGTGCAGCGCTGCTGCCGTCCCCGGCATCCCCCCGGCAACTCCCCGGCATCCCCCGGAAACCCCCCAGCATCCCCCCGCAGCCAGACACAGCTCCGCTGCTCCGGGTACCAGCCAGGGGAACGCTGGCCGGGGGACGGGGATGCTGCGGGGCCAGGGCTCCTGCCTGGGTGGGGGGATGGGGGCTGCGAGGGGACCCTGCCCCTGCCTCCCCCCTGCCTGCACCAGCAGCACAGACTGGGAACGGTGAGCGGAGAGAGGAGCAGAGGAGAAGCACAAGGGTGTGAAAAGCCAGACGGGGTGTGCTCAGAAATTCCTGCTCCCGGTGCAGACCCCCCCCCACGCAGCCGAGCCCCCCGACAGGGGTCACCGTGCCCTGCTCAGCACCCATCCTGCCCCCAGTTCCTATTGTACAACACCAGTATAAATAATGTCGGGGTCTGGAGGCAGCAGAAGGGCGGCAGGAGGAGCGATGTACAGCGGGGGTACGGAAGGAGATGCCCAGGTGGCATCGGGGGGATGCTCGGGAAAAGGGACGGCGGCAAGAGAGTGCCCAGAATTCCTGCACCAGCACCACCTGCTCACAGAAGGCAGGAAAAATTCTCCTCGGTAATGGTAACGAGTGTTTTTGTTAACAAACCCACTGAATAAACCATTGAACAGCTCCACAGGAACGCACGGAGGGAAGGGGGATTAAAAATCCCGGCGGATGGTCCGGATACAGCCCCAGATCCGCGGCGAGAGCCCAGCTGGGGAACGGCCCCATCGCTGGGAGAGAACAGCCGCGGGCGCTGCTGGACCGTCCGTGCCTCTCGCACACGGAGCCCATCTGCCGTCGGAGCGGGGACAGGGCAGGAACCCACGGCCAGGGGGTGACATCCCAGCTATTCCCAGTGAGCATCCCAGAGCCCGTCCGGGGGTGACAACTGCAGTGGCCGCACCGACGGAGCCGCGGCAGCTCCCGCGGCCCCGCAGAAGGTCCCCGGTGCCCCACGGCTTCTGCTGGGATAACCGGGGCTGGCTCGGGGGCAGCTTGGGGACAGCGGCATCGGTAAAACCTGCCGGGGGGGGAACGCGGGAGTGGTCCTGAGCCGTCTGCCGAAAGGTGGCCACCGATGGCCCCGCGCGACTGGGGGGCTCGAGACCTCCGGCTGCTGCGAGGAACCGCGGAAGGGACGGATCTGCGACCACAGCGACGACTCCTTCCCGCTCAGACACCTCCGGCTCTTCTGCACGTTCCTTGGCCGCGTCGGTGCTGAACCCACCTGCAATGGGGGACTTCTGCTGGGCCACCAGCGTGTCCCCTCCCAAGGGTGACAGGAGCCACCGCATGCGTGTGCCGAGCTGCTGGCGAGAGATGCTGCGAGACGGCGCTTCCAGAGGCTGGTCTCCTCCCCAAATACCCGCAGAGTGCCACGGTCCCCGAGGACGCGGCTGAGCATCGCGCGGATGCAGGGTGGGGTGGGACAGTGCCGCCTGTCGCTGGAATTCAGCGTCCTAACTCCACCTGGGAATATTCTTTTCCTGGAAAAATCAACCCAACCTTTCCACCGGCTGCTGCCATCACCCAGGGAGCTGGGTGAGAGTCCGGGAAAAAAAAAAAATCCTTGAAAGCAAAAGGGAGATAATAGCAAATACAGAAACTGAGGTGACTTCAGAAATGCCTCATTTGGCAAGAAGAGGAGTTTTCTCCCTGCTGAGGTCTGCAGATGCCCAGCGGCGCGGGGGCCAGCCTCTCCCTCCCCTCTGCGGCTCCTNGGGAGATAATAGCAAATACAGCAAAAAAAAAAAAAAAATTTTTTTTAACTGAGGTGACTTCAGAAATGCCTCATTTGGGAAGGAGTTTTCTCCCTGCTGAGGTCTGCAGATGCCCAGCGGCGCGGGGGCCAGCCTCTCCCTCCTCTCTGCGGCTCCTGCCCGGTGTCAAACCCAGCAGAGGAAAAACCAGCCCCGCGGCTCCGGCAGCGCGTGGGGAAAATGACGCCAGCAGACGGACCATCCAGTCCGCGAGGATTTTCTTCCCCCGAGCGCGGACGCTGGGAACCTGATCCCTGGACAGCTGCTCCCGTGGCCGGGCAGACGGGATGAAACGCCGCCGACGCCGGAGCAGCTCCTCGGAGCGCGGCCACCGCGTCCCCTCCAGGACCGCTCGCACCGCAGAGTCCCCAGGCATCGTGGGCTGGGGGGGCTTGGGGGGTCCCCTCACCACGGCCGGTGTGGCTGTCACCGCTGTTCCGGGGGTCACCCTGCCCGGGGAGGACGCTGGCACTGCACTGGCTCTGAACTTGCTGGATTGTGGATTTTTCTCCCTGGGTCCTGTTGGATCACGGATTTTTCTCCCTGGGTCACTGGCTCCCGTTGGATCGTGGATTATTCTCCCTGGGATCGCGGATTTTCTCCCTGGGTCACTGGCTCCTGTTGGATCATGAATTTTTCTCCCTGGGTCACTGGCTCCCTTTGGATCGCAGATTTTTCTCCCTGGCTCCTGTTGGATCGCGGATTTTTCTCGCTGGGATCGCGGATTTTTCTCCCTGCATCACTGGCTCCCGTTGGATCATGGATTTTTCTCCCTGGGTCACTGGCTCCCATTGGATCGTGGATTTTTCTCCCTGGGTCACTGGCTCCCGTTGGATCGCGGATTTTTCTCCCCGGGCTCGCAGTCCCGAGGGGGGACAAAGCTGAGGAGCTCACGCTTTTCAAACATCCCAGTGGTGCNCGGATTTTTCTCGCTGGGATTGTGGATTTTTCTCCCTGGGTCCTGTTAGATCACGGATTTTTCTCCCTGGGTCACTGGCTCCCGTTGGATCGCGGATTTTTCTCCCCGGGCTCGCAGTCCCGAGGGGGGACAAAGCTGAGGAGCTCACGCTTTTCAAACATCCCGGTGGTGCTGTGCCAGCCCATTTTATTCCGGATTTATCCAGCTGTGAGTCAGGAATCCATCCCCAGAGGGTCGAGGTGGGACCCGGTGACAGCTGGCACCAGGACGCCGGTGGCACATCAGCGGGGGGCTCTGGAGAAGACCCCCCTGGGCAGCAGCAGCCCCCGTGCCCCGGGGTGACGCGCCAGCACACGGCAGAGTGCTCACCGCACCGGGGACAACCCAAGGGGCTGTAAACCCACCCAAGGGACCACTAACCCACCCGAGGGGCCACTAACCCACCCGAAGGACCACTAACCCACCCTAGGGACCACTAACCCACCTGAGGGGCCACTAACAGCCAAGGGACAGGACATCCCGGCAGACGCAGAGAGGGACCTGCCGCATCTCTGCTGTGTCCCCGATTTCCAGAACTGAGCGCCGACAGCTGGGACCTTCTGCTGGGAACTTCTCCAGCCCAAGACGATCCTTTCCGGTGGGTCCCCCGGGGACAAGGGGACATGTGTCCATGGGGACACGACTCCCTGGGCTGCACGCTGGCTTCGTCCAAGAACAGGGAGGAGGGGATGTGCCGAGCCCAGTGCCGGGACAGGGAGGACAGAACATCGCCAGGATGGTGCCGGTCACCCTGGGCGATGACTCCTTGGCTGAGCCTACACCTTCTCCTCTTCACCGGGCTCGTGCTCCCGCGTCGGATGGCACGTGTTGGAGAGGGGACGCTGGCCCAGGACGCAGCCAGCCTCCACGGCATCGCGGGCGGTGCCTGCAGAGAAAACGCTTCCTCCGCGCAGCAGGGATTCAACCCTCCCGAAAACCTCCGGCCACCAGCCGAACACGAAATTACCCGGGAGCCACATCCCGGACGGCGCGTTCTGCAATTTCTGCAATTTCGCTGGATCACTGACACTCGCCTTTNTCCCTCCCGAAAACCCCCGGCCACCAGCCAAACACGAAATTACCCGGGAACCACATCCCGGACGGCGCGTTCCTCACGCCCAGCCACGCTCCCGGCTTCCTTCCCACCTCGCTGGACTCACTCACAAGCCACAGAGACCGGAGCCGGGGCTGTTCCCCTCCGTGACGGCGGGATGCTGCCGAGAACCCGAACCGAGCGGGGAATGGGTCAGGGGGAGATGGGAATGGGGTGAATTTGGCCACGGACGAAGCGAGAGCAAAGCATGGAGCAGAGAGCGGCTGCGAGCGGGGAGAGGGCAGGAGGATGATCTGGAATTTATATTTATTTTTCCTCAATTCTGCAATTTTGCTGGATCACTGACACTCGCCTTTTGCTTTGCCTGCCGCCTCCTCTCCCCACTGGAAAAGGGCTGGAAAAACCCTGGAAAAGGGCTGGGAAACCCTGGAAAAGGGTCCCGAGCTCCCATCTCCATGGGGTTTATCCCCGGGTTCCCTCGAAGCAGGGACTGGCAGCAGAAACCTCTGTGCACACAGCAGCCTCCGGCCCCTCTCCCACCCCAGGGACACCCCCTCCCCTGCACAAACAACAACAACCTCCAAAAAAACCCCCACACGGCTCTGACCTGATTTGCACCGGATCCTCTGAAGCCAATTGCAAAAGAGAAGCAGAGAGTGAGGAGTTCAGGAAAGCAACGCCCCGGCCCCGCGCCGGCCCTGCCTGGAGGGACGGTCCCACCCCGGTGACCCCCGCAGACGGGAGATGCCACCCCCAGGCTTTTCTCCGGGGAACGGCTCGAGACGATCTCTCCTGCGAGGTTTTGCCAGCACCGGTGTTGGATGGACCAGCGCGCCCGAGGCACCGCTCTCCTCCTACCGAGGGAGCCAGGATTTTTTTTTTGGGGGGGTTCTGGTTTCATCCTTGGCTCCGAGTCCCTGGGAAGCCTTTCTCAGCCTCGGCCACCCCGCCTGTGCTGCTCCCCTCTTCGGGAGGCTGCGGAGCTCGAGGGACGGACGGAAAGGGCTCCGGGGCTGGTTGGGTAAAAGAGAAAGAGCAACACATCGGCGTGTGCTGCGCGGGAGTTAGAGAGATCCTCTGGGCAGGATCTGCACACGATGCAGTTCAGCAAAAAATTAAAAGCGACAAAAGAAGAACACGTCTGGGCACGGAAATCTGCATTTCTGTTTTCTGCAATGAACAGAGAGGGAATGAGCGCGGATTGTGGAGCTGTCTGCTACCGTGTAGCTAAGGCAAAATTCAAGTGACAAGTTCTTCCTCTGCAAAACTCCATCGTTAAAATAATTCTCCCGGCAGTGGGAAGAGGGAGGAACCAGCCCCACCTCCCCCGGAGCGTGGCCAGTTGGGTTCAGCGAAGCACCAGTGGGGAACAGGGCGAGGATCCCAGTTATTCTCCCAGCGGGATCCCAGTCGCGCCGCTCTCCGGGCAGCCGGCAGGGCTGCGGCTACAACCTGGGCAGCAATTCCGGTATCACGGGGCTCGGCTGGAAAAAAACCCCGTTTGTGAAACTGCTTCTGAGCCAGTGCATCCGCCCCCGAGCTCCCAGCACGAGCCCTTGCAGGGCCGGGAAGGTGGACGGTGAGCAGGGACCGTGCGGCATTGCCAAAACCAGTCCAACTGGGGCAGCTGCAACGGAGCCCAGCTCGGCAGCAATTCATCTACATTTTAATCACGCTGCTCCTCATCATCCCCGAACAAACGGGACTACATCAACCTGGACACTGCTCTGTAATCGCCTGTTGAGGGGCAGCTGCAGCGATTCCCCCCTGCCCCGATCCCCCCGAATCCATCGTCTGCCGGCAGCTGCCGGGGGCTTGCAGCCGGGGCTTGGGGATGCTCCGGGACGCTCCGGTCCCGCCGACAGCCCGGCTTCGAGACGGACGAGCTAGCGAGGGGGTGAGGCATCCGGAACAGAGACTGGGCAACGATGCCAGGAGAGGAGCTACGGCTAAGGGCAGCGGTGCCTGCAGACAGACAGCCGGGAGGAACAAGGGTGTGGTGCCCTGGGGTGTTGTCCTGCCCAGATAAAATGAACGTGAAAGGACACTGACCCCATCGCCTTCCTCACCCAGAGCCTTCCAGCCTTTCCCAGACGTCTGGTCCCTAACGCTGAGGGTAGGGAGACTCTTTTTAAGTTTTTCCAAGGAGAAAGAGGAGAACGGAGAGGAAACGTCTCGGGACAGTCGTGGGCAGCTCCCCGGGAGGACAGGGACCAGTCCATGGCCCGTCACAGCCCTTCCACCGCCGGCTACAGCACCAACACCTCCGCACCGAGCACCTGCAACAGCCCCGAGCCACAGACCCCGCACACCAGACCCCGCTGGCACCCCGGCCGAGGTTCTACACCCAGTGTCCGCAGGGACACCGGCTCCACCGCCTGGAGCTGGGAGCATCCCGGCCACGCGTGGGACCAGGACCTCCAACGGCTGCTCCCAGGGCCCTCCCTTGGCAGAAGGTCCCTTCCAACCCAAACCAGTCCATGGGTCTCGGATTCGATGAAAGCCACCAGGGCTGCCCACGGGACGGGATCTTCTGCGGGGGCTGCGCGAGGTTCCCGAGCTCGGGACGGCTGCCGGCGGCCCCCTCGCAGCACCCCGGTGGGACCGGGCAGGATTCCTGCAGCTATGGCCCCCCTGGTCCTTCTCCTCGCTGACACCAGCGCGGTGATCGGGAGGGTCAGGGACTGAGGGATGGGGACGGTGACCAGCCCCCTGGATCCTACCGCAGGTCTCCTAAGAGCCATCGCTCGCCGGCTGTCGCTACCGAAAGGCATCGAGTGAAAGCCAGCGATGCTGCCACTCATGAGATGATGCTCAACTCCTCCCTCGTCTCCTTAGCCAAACGTTCCTCATGCAAACCACCATCACGCCTTGTCCCCTTCCAGAACACAGGCAGAGAGTCCCTCCGAAACACAAAATTCCCGAATCCTGCTTTTTGCCACCTCTTAAAACCAGCACAAAGTCCAAACCCTCCGGCAGCACCCACCCAGGGTGTTCCCTTCACCGTTCGCGTGTGCGGACCCCAAATGAACCACGGCTGCACACAAGGTCAGCGTGTGCTGGACCAGGTGTGTCACCTCCCCCTCTCCCAGGCGCATCGCCAGGCGCAGGACAGACGGTATTTACCGATAACCGAGTGCCCAGGAACTCTCCCCTTCGCTCAGCTACAGCGCAACAGCAGCACCTCCCGGGTTTATGCACCCGCTGAGCTCGTAGGTACGGGAACGGACCGTGGAGCACCCCTTGGAGCATCCACCGGCACCGGAGAGCGGGTGAAGAAGGAAATGTGTGGGTAAATAACGAAGCAAAGGCCCACAAGGGCAGGGCAGGAGGAATCTAGGAGAGAGAGCCCCCGAGCAAGCGTGAGCCGAGAGGCACAGCGGGCAGGA
This sequence comes from Syrrhaptes paradoxus, assembly GCA_013400615.1. NCBI lineage: Eukaryota > Metazoa > Chordata > Aves > Pterocliformes > Pteroclidae > Syrrhaptes > Syrrhaptes paradoxus. Next base: position 31,114 of record VZTO01013992.1, read on the forward strand.
AGGAGCTAGAAAAGAAAGAGCAAATATACCCAAAGCTCTCAGTGCGACAGCGAACTCCAGAGGTGACATCAGGAGGGGGCAGATCGGGGATGGAGTCCATCTGAAGGAAATAAGAGGAGGTGGTGTGATGGTAATAGACAGGGTGGACATGGCAAGCAGGAGCAGGAGCGGTGGTGGCGGAGGAGGAGCAAGAGGTGGAAGAGGTGGCGGTGGTGGTGGCAGCAGATGATGGGCTGGTGCCGGGCAGGTCGGAACTGAAAGACTGTCCAGAGGAGAGGCTGTGCATTCGACGGAGAGAGACTCTGCCCGCCCGGTAGTGGGCAGGTTGGCCCGATTCATTCTGGCCTTGCACGTAACTCTCTACCAACCTCTGAGATCCGTGGCCATGCTGGGGGTCCACCAGGCGCTGGCGAACGGTGCTGGGCAAGGCGGGAGCTGCAACGAGAGAAAGGGGAGAAGGCTGAAGGCAAGGACATCATCACGGCAGCGGGGACGCGGCGCGACCAAGCTGCCACCCGCGGCTCTGCACCGGGCGCCGCAGCCAGCTCACCCGGTGCTGTGGGTTATTCTGGTTTAATGCAGAAGCATGAAGCCGGCGCTGCTGCTGAACATGCTGGATTAACGCCCAGCCCGTGGGAAACAGACAGATGTCCTTTCTGAACACCTTATCTGAGCATCTGGCTCCAGGCTGCGTGACTCATCCCACCCCAGCTCACGGCAGCGCTGCCACCCCGGCTCCCATCTGCAGGGAGCAGTCGGTACTCTCAGGGATGAGTCACTCCATCCTGCAGACACCTGAATCACTCAGAGGCATCCTGCCCGGGCAGCACCATTAGGGTCCCTCCCCTGCCTGAGAAAGGATCCCGCGGTGATGGGTTCAGGGGAACCCCGCTGCCGGAGCATCGCTCTGCCCCCGCGTCCAGCATCGTTCAGCCGGGGCAGCTCCTGGAGCCAGGCAGCGGGACGGAAAGCTGCGAACGCAGCTGTGCTCTGTGCTCAGGTGTGGGGAGAACTCCCTGGAGATGCAGAAAGCTCCCGGCAGGGCAGGAGGGCTGGGACGCGGACCTTTGTCACAGCCCAGGCCTGGGAGGAGAGCTCTGCTCCGAGAGCGGCACCGTCTGCTCCCAGTCTGGCTCACAGTGAGATCACTGATCCAAGAGTGGAAAATATTTTTCTCTAATTGCAAATTCATCTTGGTTTGGAGAAAATAACGGGACTGTCTCCTTCAGCGCGCTGTCACCAGCTCATTAAGAGCTTTTAACGACCGTAATGATCTTTCTGGGCACACAGCCTCAGCTGGCAGGGAACAGAGGCCGCAGAGCTCAGTCGGGCCAGGGGGTCACCTCCGGAGGGACAGGGGAGGCACCGCCATCCCCCCGGGGATTTCTGCACCCGCATCCCCACCGGAGCATCACCCACGGAAACTCCGGCCGCGCGGGGCTGGCAGTGCTCAGCCCACCAGCTGCAATCCCCGACAAGGTGTTCCTTCTTCTCAGGAGACAAGGTGCTCAGCAGTGCTCAGGATTTCTTACAAGCATAAGAAATAAATGTAAAAAAAATGGTTAAAAAGGTGAAGAGAGAGGAAAGCTAAGAAATGGAGTGGAGGGAGAGCTCCTTCGGGAATGGAAGAACCAGCAAATCGCTGCTGTGGGAACAGACCGCTGGGGACATGGGGACACCAGCCCCCTGCAGCTCGCCCGCCGCTCGGGTGCCGAGGGATCGCTGCTGGGACACGCTCCGGGCGGAAGAAGGACCGAGCTCGACTCATTCCGGCAACTTTGCTGTTTCCACAGCCCCAGGGTCCACCCCAGACTCTCTCACCGGGTCCCACCGCTCGGCTGGAGCTCCCCACACCATCCACTCTCCAGTTCCAGATTTATTTATTTTCTCTTAAGAGCTCCAGAGCTGGAATTAAGTGAAATCGAGTCACACGGAGGCAAAGTGGAAAAAAAATCCCTTGCTGCGGTGGGGGCTGGAAAGAAAAACCCATCACTGGAGGTGACGGGGAGAGTTACTGGGCAGAACTGGAGCCAGACCCAGCTCTCCCGCTGGGACTGTGCAGCAGGGACGGGAACAGCACAGATCCCTCCGGGACGCAGCTCCGGAGCCCCAGGCTGGGGCTAACGGGGACCCAGGCTCTGCAGGATGATTAACTGGGGGTCAGGGGTTCCTGCCACAGGTTTCTCTTTCCCCATAAGGGTTTTTTGTTGGTTTTTTTCCCCTGCTGTCCCTGATGTACCGGCTCGACCCCCCTGTGCTCTCCTTTTCCCCGAGTCCCCAGCGATAAGCGCAGGACCAGCCCGGCCCCAGCAGACCCTCGCTCCCCACCAGCATCGTGTCCCTCCAGACCCCGCAGGCGTCTCATCGGGGGACACACCGGTGGCACAGGTGGCACTGGAGGAGGCACAGCAACGACAGCAGCCCCCCGGGGAGGGTGGGGGTCTGCCTCGGGCAGCAGCGGAGGGGACAGAGGTGGGATGGGGAAGGGAACGTCATCGTCACCTCCTCCTGGACCCTGAATCCTTCATCTCCACCTCAGGGCTAACAACGGGATTTTTTTTTGAAAAAGCAAAACCCAAGAGCGCGTGAGAACGACAGCGAGCTGCGATTCTTCTTCATCCCACCAGACTCTTCCCGGGGGTTAGTAAAGATGCCGATGACGCTCATTAGTTTTCCGTGCCAGAAAGTTGGAAAAATTGGTGTATGTATTTTAGTCCAGAAAAAGGGCAGAGGGCAGAATAAAAAAAAATTGAAATATAATTGAAGAGAACCAAACCAGGGTATTTCCAGAGGGACTGATCCTCCGAGGACAGAGACGAGCGGTCACTGAACCTGCGCCCGAAAAGCCAGGCGGCATCTGGGATGGGCCGGGCGGGGTGAAGGGAGAGAGAAAAACGGGATTTACTGGGAGAACCACCACGGGCAGTCAACAACATCCCCCACAGCCAGGGAGGAAAAACTCTGCGCTTCTCTCCAAAGAAAAGAAAATCCTGCAAATGCACGGAGCGATCGCCCGCAGGGACGCGGGCAGGCTGGCTGCCCATCAGCGGGACCTCTGCAAGTGCAAAAATCCCACTGAGCGAGGCACGGAGCAGCTGAGGGTTAAAATCGCGGATGAAGGCTCGTGCCTTATGTTGCTCGGGGACCTCAGGCGTCCCTCGCGCATCGATACCCGGCTGCCGCCCCTGCCAGGGTTTTACCGGAGCTGCCTCGCCCGGTCTCACGGTGACGGACCCCGACAGAGGCGGGGAAGCAGGACCCCGTTACCCGTGTGATGCTTTAAGCTTTCCCTGCGCACACCAACCCCACAAACCCCCCGCTGCAACCCCCGCGTCTGCTGAGCCCTGGAAACCTGCAGGTACCCCGCTCCTCCTGCCCCGAGCATCCCCCGGGCCACCCAAACCCCCGGTGCTCTGCCTTCATCGCTCCATCGCCCCGAGCCACCTCCAGACCTCCCAGCACCTAACCACAGCCCGAGACCATGCGGGATGATGCTGGTGGCATGTACGGGCATCTCCTGCCGCGCACGCTGCCTGCCTCGAGGCTTTTCGGTCCCTCCATCCCTCCCCCTGCCTGGGTTGATGTTTTTTTTGCTAGGAAGTGACCCAAACGGGACACAACCAGGAATATCGTGGCAGCTATCGCTGTCGGCGCTGGCTCCCCTCTCGCAGCGGGAGCTCCGAACGCTGCACCCCAGCCACGCTCCGCTCCCCGTGCCCGGTGCAGGGCGGCTGGAGCTGCTGCCCTGGGCTCCCCGGCTCTGTGCGACCGCCGGAGCTGGGGCAGTGGGTTTGCAAACGGCATTTCTGCGAGGGGTGAGGCCAGTCTGGGTCAGTTGAACATGGGAACAGTCCTCAGGGCTGACCCACAGACCTTCCGCAGAGGAGACAGCCTCCCGTTCATCCAGGAGGTCGGGGGGGGCCAAGTTCAACCCCCTCCTCTGAGATCCGGGCTCAGGAGAGAAGGATCATCCCCCCTCCCCTGCAGCCCCCTCCCTCCCTGCAGGAGCTGAAGCCCTTTGCACAGGGACAGTCACCCATCAAGAGGGAGCAACACCCACCCTGGTGACCCACCACCCGCCCGGGAGCTGGGCAACCTTTGGGCAACCTGGGCTAGTGGGAGGTGCTGGGGTTGGAACTCGATGAGCTTTAACCCTTCCAACCCAAACCATCCTGGGATTCTATGACAGTTCTGCTGGAATTCATGGGCTCCAAGCAACCCCAGCAGCGGTGGTCTGGCACTTAGGGACATCCCTGACCCTTAGAATCACAGAATCATGAAGGTTGGACAAGACCTCAAGGATCATCCAGTCCAACCCAACCCCACCCAACCCACTGACCCATGTCCCCAAGCACCACATCCACACGTTTCCTGACCCCCTCCAGGGATGGGGACTCCCCCACTGCCCTGGGCAGCCTGTTCCAATGCCTCATCACTCTTCCAGTGAAGAAATTTTTTCTATTCTCCAGCCTAAACCTCCCCTGGTGCAACTTGAGGCCGTTTCCTCTTGTCCCATCACTTGTCCCTTTAGAGCAGAGGCAGCCCCCACCAACTAACAATTTGTCTGTGGTCATTTAAAAACCAACCGAGATCCTTTAACCCTTCCTAACACCCTGGAACCACCCCCCCAGGTCCGCCCCACGGACACCCGGCACGGCGCGCAGCAGCAGGGCTACGTACATTGTATGGACATGGGAGAGACGATCTCCTCGTCCAGGTCGTCCACGTCGTCCGTCATGATGAAGTGCGAGGGGTTGGGGCGCGGGGTGCCCATCCAGCCGGGGTCGATGTTGAGGGCGGAGGCCAGGCTGTGGATGCCGGGGTTGTTGACGATCTGGAAGCCGCAGAGCAGCTCGATCTGCTGCCAGCGGTGCAGGCGTTCCCGCAGTGCCGCCGTCACTTCGCTCAGCGCTTGCCTGCGAGCAAGGTTCAAACAAGGGAAAATGGTGGGAGGGAAGGAAAAACCCATCCTACATGGGCTGGAAAAGGGAGTCGGGGGGTCAGCTTCATATCTTAACACTTGAGACATCCCTCATTCCACTTTTGGGAATGCAGTAAATAAAAACCAGCAATACCCAGGGATAAGGGGTTAAGCATCCCGCACCCTCATTTTGCCGGGACTTGTACCTGCCCCGCCTAACGGTGATTTATTGTTTCACAGAAATAAAATTAGAAGGTTATTGAGGAAAAGGAGCAAGGCCAACCCCAGCTAACTCAAGCCAACAGCAGTTCAGCAAAACGTGACCAGAGCCCCTGCCCAGGCGACAGGACCCTCGTGTTGCACAGGGGAGGGACGAGAGAGGACGGCAGAGGCAGCAGATGGAACCACAGAATCACAGATACTCACTTTGCCGTGAGGATTTTATGATCAACATCATCTAGAGATGAGCTGTGAGCGACGTGAAACGTTCCAAACAGGGTGTTTCTCTTCTTCTTGATTTTTTCAGCCTGGAACATCAAGAGAACAAGGTCAGAGGAGGAAGACGACCTCATGTTTCCTCCAGGACAAGGACATCCTGGCTGGGCTGAGACAGAAATAGTCCCCGCAGCTGTTTGCACACCCGGGAAGAGCGGGATTCGGGGTTTAACCGAGGGATGTTGCTCTTCCTAACACGGTGGGTGAGGAATTTGCCAGCAGCGAGGAAGCAGGCTGCGGGTTCACGCTGCTCCTTGGCCCTTCTCCCGACTTCCCAAAGCCTTGTTCTGTCCTTCCCACGAGTAAACCATCAGCAAAAGACCGTTAATAGGGTTGCTGTTGGGTTGTTTTTGTTTTTTTTTTTGTTTTGGGGTTGGTTTTTTGCCCTCCCTTTGTGGCACAGCGTCTACAGCTCCAGTGGCATTAACTCAAGACTCACAAAAGACAAACCAAGGACGTGGCACGAGAGCGGACGCAGCGAAAGGAAAACCACCGAGATGTTAAAACATCCACAGCAAAAACACATGAAGGCAGAGAGATTTTTACACTCTGCCTGCTCTGACTGCTGGGTGTCGACACAGACGAAGACGTGTTCCAACAGCTTCCTGCAGCTCATCCCTTCGGGTGGCACGGGAAACTGGAAACAACTGGGGTGCAGGAATGATTCATGGCTGCGGAGCGCAGCACACGTTCCAAACGCTGCTGCCTGTGCACATGAATCACCTGGAGCAGGGATTACGCTTCAGAGGTGCAAAATGTTCCGCTCCCCGACTCCCCATGGTGCCTGGGCAGCGATTAACTCCTGCTCTGCCCCTTCCCAGGGCTCCAGTCCTCCGGGACCAGTGGCCACAACTCTCGGGCATGCCCAGCTCTGTGCCCGCAGAGCCCTGAGCAGTGACTGATCGGCACCGTTTNAGGCTGCATTTTGTGCTGTGCTTTATTTGCAGGTTGCACTCTGTGCTGCATTTAATTTGCAGACTGCACTTTGTGTTGCAGCTTATTTGCAAATTGCACTTTGTTTTTGCTGCACTTTATCTGCAGATTGCACTGTGTGCTGCAGTGTATTTGCAGATTGCACTGTGTGCTGCAGTGTATTTGCAGATTGCACTGTGTGCTGCAGTGTATTTGCAGATTGCACTCTGTGCTGCACCTTACTGGCAATTTGCAAAGGTAAGGCATTAAAAGGGCAAGAAAGAAGGTGCAGAGAGAGAACCTCTGCAGGTGCCACTCCCCAAAGCTTTCCCTGCGGGACAAGGCGCTGAGATCTCACCCCCTCCTTGGCCACCAGCAGCTGCTTCTCGGCGTTCTGCTTCTTGATGTTGTAGTACTGAACCTCCACCTCGTGCGTGAGCTGCAGCCACTTCTGCAGGGCCTCGGGCGCAGCCCAGCTGCAGTGGGACTCCAGCTCCTTCTCCGCGTTCTTCAGAGCCATCCGCACCTGCGGGACAAGCGGCCGCTGCAGCAGCGCGGGGACAGCCCGGCCTCCGGCCAGGACACCCCCAGCTCCTGCCGGGACATCCCCAGCTCCTGCAGGGACACCCCCAGCTCTGGCAGGGACACCCCCAGCTCCTGCAGGGACA
>VZTO01013992.1:38770-49962 GCA_013400615.1 Syrrhaptes paradoxus
GAAAGAAGAAAAAAGAAAAAAAAAAAAAATGAAAAAAAGAAAAAAGGAAAAAAAAAAGGAAAAAAGAAAAAAAGAAAAGCCACTCCACACAACTTCATCTTACCCAGGACAGAAGCAAAAGCCATTAGGAGGGGAGGTGGGATGCTGGTGCTGGGGGGAGCGGGAGCAAGGAGCACAGCGGGGCAGGCAGCCGGAGGAGACGGCCGCTGCCGGAGGAGCAGAGCACCCTACGGAAGAGCAGAGCACCCTATGGAGGAGCAGAGCACCCTGCAGAAGAGCAGAGCACTCCTATGGAGGAGCAGAGCACCCTACGGAGGAGCAGAGCACCCTGCGGAAGAGCAGAGCATCCTGTGGAGGAGCAGAGCACCCTCGGGCGCTTTCCTTCCACCCTAAAGGCCAGCTCCTGAACCTGCTCTGCCCATCACGCAAACCCTCCCGAGCCCCCAGCACGATGCACAGGGCGGATAAAAAATAATTCCACCTTAGCCGAGGGTGTTCGGGGGGCTTATCGTGGAATAAAACCCCTGCAAAGCTTCCCGCCTGCCAGCAGCACCCAGGGATTCTCCTCCGGAAGCAGAACCGCTGTCGGCACCGCGCCGGCAATCGCCTGTTCCCAGCTCCCGGCCAAGCGGAGGGAGCTTGTCAAGAGACAACTTTCACACCGGAGCAAGATGGTAAAAATATTTAGACACTAAACATGTGCTGCTCGGGCAGGAAAAGAAAGAAGGCGTCTGGAACGAGCCGTTTGTGCGGCTTTCCGGGGACTCTCCCTCCAGCCCAGCTCCGTCTCCTCCTCCTCGCACCATCGCTCCAGGCTGCTCCATGCCCACACGGATCTTGCCGGAGGAGGGAGCGGGCACAGGATTAGAAAAAAGTGGGAGATGCAAGCTGGAGACAGCAAAACCTTACGTAAAGGCATGGAGTGCTGGAGAGCATCGAGAATTAACCCTTCTGCTACACGTGATGGGGAGGGACCTTAACAAACCTGAAACGGGACACAAGCCTGCAAGAGGTGACCAAGAGGTGACCGTGTCCCAGCGGGAGAAACCAGAGGAAGGAGAGCTGCAGCTCGGAGCTGCTGTGACCATGGAATCACGGGATGGTTTGGGGGGAAGGGACCTTACAGCCCACCCAGTGCCACCCCCTGCCATGGGCAGGGACACCTCCCACTAGCCCAGGTTGCCCAAAGCCTCATCCAGCCTGGCCTTGAACCCCTCCAGGGATGGGGCATCCACAGCTTCTCTGGGCACCCTGGCCCAGGGTCTCCCCATCTTTCCTGGAGACCCCCCAGAAGCTCTCCCCGGAGCCTTCTCTTCTCCAGGCTGCACACCCCCAACTCTCTCAGCCTGTCCTCGCACGGGAGCTGCTCCAGCCTCGGACCATCTCCGGGGCTCCTCTGGCCCCGCTCCAGCAGCTCCGTGTCCATGGTGGGCTTCCCAGCCCCAGCACCCCCCAGTCCCTCTCCCCAGGGCTGCTCTCCAGCCATTCCCCTCCCGGATTTTGCTCTCCATGCCCTTCCCGATGCCCATCACAGCCGTGATGACACCCACCCCTCCCTGTGCCGGTGCCTCTTCCTTTCCCATGAGGACGAGGTTTTTTTTAAAGATTGCTGAATCCTGGATCTTTTCCCTTAATGCGTTATTTGGCTCAGTCACGTCTCCCCGGCTCTGGCAGAGGCGGATTTTCCAGCCAAAAGCACCCGGTTCCACCCTGAGATCTGAAACCCCGCGATTTATCCTGGAGCCCGGAGGCACCGCACAGATCAACTCCTCCTCTCACGGGTGTGATTTAGTCCTGTTGGGCGTAACATTGTCTAAATAATGCAAAAAACCTGAAACCCAGGACCGCGGACCCCAGGCAGGGCTGCGTGTGCCCCTCCGGCACCAGGCTCCCACCAGAACTCTGACCCCGTGCCACAAGCCGCTGGGATTTGGGAATAGGGAGGAAAACGGGGCAGGAAATCTGCCGGGGGGAGAGGAGTGCTCCAAACACCTGCAGAACAGGGGTTTTAGGGGATGGGGGAGAAGGGAAGCGGTGCACAACAGCCAGGGACGGGTTGGGAGGAGCCGCAGGAACGCGACCCTCGGTTCTGCGGGGGATCAGGAGTCACTCTGGGTGGCTGCATCCTCCTGTGAAGGTTTCTAAAACCCCTTTTTGGTCACTAAGCAATAATTCATAAAGCGAGGAATGTCCGCTGGGTCCGTGGCCCGAGCTGGGGTCGTGGTTGGGGGGCAGAGGGTCGGTAGGATTGACCCCCTCCCAGCAATACGCTGCATCTCCATCTCCCCGCCGGACCCAGCAGGAGGTTCCGAAGGCTCCAGGATAATTTCCAAGCAGGTGCGAAAGGTTCTAATATTCCCCGAGCCCCAGGAATGTCTGAAACGGGACGAGTTTTCCGGTCAGCGGGAGTGACTGGTTAATGTTCTCGGTGGTCTACAGCTCCGTGGGAGGTGATGGTGTTACGGTCACACAGTGCGGGCGGGGGGACACCGGTACTCACCCTGGCTGCATCCCTCCCGAAGGCGTCTGAGAAACAACAGAGTGTGTCAGTCACCCCGGGGGTCCACCATCGTAACGTGGGAGGGGAGAGGAAGGATGAGACCCTGCCTCCTCCAAAAGCCCGGAGCAGGGTGGGTGCAGGGGCTCGGGGTCACACCAGGAGGGTTCCCCATCCCCATCTAATGGCCCAAAACCACAAAATCCCTGAATTTCTGTGTGGATGGGTACGGACACCCCAATGCGTGTCCAGAAACGGAGGTCAGGGGCTCTGGGAAGGGGGAACGATGCTGGATCACGAGGGAAAAGCTGGTCCCGGGCGCCGGTGCTGTCCGGGCTGTTGGTGTTCTGGGCAGGACAGAGATGTGCCGTTTGCTGTTTGCACACCGAGGCTGCGCTGCCCCGTGGCACCCGATGGCCCAGGGCACTTGTTTCTCCCTTTCAGTGGAAACTCTACATTCTTATCTCGTTTTCTTAGAATCCCAGAAGGGTTTGGGTGGGAAGGGACCTTACAGCCCACCCAGTGCCACCCCCTGCCATGGGCAGGGACCCCTCCCACTAGCCCAGGTTGCCCAAAGCCTCATCCAGCCTGGCCTTGAACCCCTCCAGGGATGGGGCATCCACAGCTTCTCTGGGCACCCTGGCCCAGGGTCTCCCCATCTTTCCTGGAGACCCCCCAGAAGCTCTCCCCGGAGCCTTCTCTTCTCCAGGCTGCACACCCCCAACTCTCTCAGCCTGTCCTCGCACGGGAGCTGCTCCAGCCCTCGGACCATCTCCGGGGCTCCTCTGGCCCCGCTCCAGCAGCTCCGTGTCCATGGTGGGCTTCCCAGCCCCAGCCCCAGCACCCCCCAGTCCCTCTCCCCAGGGCTGCTCTCCAGCCATGAAGGCTGCTCTCTCCCCACTCCTCCCTGCTGGGATAAAGCCTGGGCACAGTCAGGCTGGAGGATGTGCTGGTGGCCTCAGAACACCCAAGGAACTCCCTTGGCTCAGACAATTCTGGCCACACGATTTCAGTTTAAACAGAAACACCCCTAAGGTTTCCTCTGTGCCAGCAGCAGCACCATACACAGCCTTCTGCCCAGGCTGCACGCTGCCAGACCCAGCGTTGGGACACATTTTCCTGCCAGCCTGAGTTAACACTCATCTGGAGAACTGCACAGCCCGAATGATGCTGCACAGGCTCTACCCCAGCGCCACATTCCTTGGAAGGATGCTTCTGTCCACCTCTCTGACCCGCAAGGAAAGCACAGCCGAGCTCGCTGTAAATCTCTTCTAAAACCATCAATAGAGACAAAAGAAGGAAAGAAGGAGCTCATGGTTTGGAGCGGGAGTCAGAAGTCCCCAGAGGAGGCAGGTGCAGGTGAAGCCCGGGGTGAGCTGGGGTGATGAGCGGCACAGACAGCACCTGCCGGCTCCCCGCCACCCAGCACGCGCAGCGCGGGTACGCCGACGGGACGGAGAATGGGGAGCAGTGGGAAATATTTGGTTTTTTTCCTCCACAAAGGAGAGAGAAAAGCCAAAGCAAGCAGCGCTGTAAGAGCATCCCTGGGTTTCCCAGCAGGATGAAGCAGAGCGAGGAACATCGCTCCCACCGGGATGTCTCCTGCAAGAGCATCCACCCGGCTGAGCCCTTACCTGCTCCAGCTCCTGCTCGGCGTACTTCTGCCGGCTCAGCTCGTTCTCCGTGCCCTCCCGCAGCTCTCGCAGCCGGTGTGCCTCCTGCTTGGCGATGCTGATCTCGTCCTGCAGTTTCTTCTCCAGGTGCACCTTCTCCACCTCCACCGAGCGATGCTCCTCCTGAGCCTTCTGCAGCCTGCAACACAGACCGAGAGCCGTGTGTCGGGCCACCCGCAGCCGGGCGAGGGCCGGCCAGCCCCCCGAGAGCAGCCCTGCTCTCAGTCACTGTGTCTGCACTCCAACAGAGAGATGGATTTGGGAAGGCGAGGAGAAAGTTCACCATTCCCAGGAAGAAATCAAATTTCCAACCCCCCAGTCTCCACTGTATTTCATGCATTAAATACTCGGTATTGCATTTGCTTAATTTTCCAAAGCACATCACCATTTCGGTTAATAAGCCTCGAATTAACCTGAATTTTCAGTGTCTTTACGAAAGACCTTTGCCTTTAATGAAAAAAGAAGGGGGAGATCTGCCTGAGCAGGCATGACCCCCCGGATGGTACGTCTCCGTGTTCCACTCCAAACACGTTCAGATTTAAACACGTCCCTAATCCTGCCTGGGAGGGAGTGTTCTTCCTCCGGACGGGACTAAATCCATCGGAATTCTGGGTGGCAACGAGGAGTAAGAACAGACGAGTTGTTCCCGCTCAGGGCTCTGACGATGAAGGCATTTCAGGGCAGTTGCACCAGGGCCATCCCAATCCTCACACAAGAACCCAAATTAGCACCGAGGGGAACCTGGTCCCCACGGGACTGACCGGGGGGTGCAGCCTCTGGTTCTCACCCCCAACCCTCCTCCAGTGCCAGCGGAGCCGCTGTTAAACCCCGACCCAAAGGCAGGAGCTTCCAGAGAGACAGCGATTGCCAAGTTTAAAGGGGAGGAAAAAAAAATGATTTGGCGAATTTTCAGTTGAAATGAAGAGGCTCAGTCTGTAATGAAGGTTCTGAACATCATGTTGTAGCACCAGGGACAGAAAGAAGAGCATTAAAGGCTGCCAGCACATTGCCGGCTCCTGTTGAGCTTCTTCCAGCCTCGTACCCAAGGACAGCACTTGGTCGGTCTTTTGGCAACGGGAGACGGAGCACAGCCCGCGCACAGACTCAGCAGGGACCCATCGCTACCTTCCAGGTCAAGAGCAAAGCCACTCGCTGTCCCAGACAAGGTCTCCTCTTCCTCAGGCTCCTCCTCGACAACGTAAAACAGATTGGGCGGGACAGATTCTCATCAGCCGGGATGTTGGCTCTCTTCTTGGGAAAGGCTCATGGGCAATTTACAGCTCTGTTGAGAAACTCAAGTATTTTTCCTCCCAATTTTACGAGACTCTTGCCAAGACATTCCAAGTTTTTAGACAAACCCACGCTCTCTGCCCCGTTCATCAGTGCTAACGCTCTTCCATACTAGGGCCGTAAGAATCCCAAAGCACCAAAATATCTCTGTTTAAAGGAGAAATTCCCCTATGACACAGAATGGGAAGGAATTTCATCCTCAAGATAATTCCAAAGGCACTTAACATCCCATTTTCCCTTACTACCATCCTTTCCTGACACCAGAGCCCATGTTTTCTTACATGGTTAAGGACAAAAGCAGGTTTTGCCCGCGCATTCCCGTTCAATCCCAGCCAATCCAGCCACACAGGTTTCATGAATGCTGAGCTCCATGAGACAACCGAGTACCTTCAGAGCTGCCCTTGTAACGAGGGAAAAAAATCAAGGTCCACCCAGGGGCTTCACAACTCAGGACAGGATCTGCAACCCCATCAGTAGATCCTCCATACGGGTCTTCCATCATCAGCAGGATGCACTGAGACACCATCCCTGGAGGGGGTCAGGAAACGTGGGGATGGGGCGCTTGGGGACATTGGTCAGTGGGTTGGGTGGGGTTGGGTTGACAGTTGGACTGGATGATCCTTGAGGTCTTGTCCAACCTTCATGATTCTGTGGTTGGGAGGAGGTGGCTGCAGAGGGGAGCTGGCTCGGCGGGGTCGGAGGGAGATGCCCGTCATTCTCTCTTTGTGCCAAACCCACAGGAAGTCACGTACCCGCGTTGCTGCGAGGAACGCGCCCAGTTTGGCACCACGACCCGGGTACCCTCTCAGGTGTTTGCCCTCCACATAGACACCGAGGCCATCCCACTTGGAGGAGGAAGGCTTTCAAGCAACGCTCACGTGCGGGACAATCCCTGGAAGCTGTGGTGAGCAGAGAGGCAAGAAATCAGGCTGCAGACGGAGGGGTTCCAAGGACCGGGCTGCTTGCAGAAGTCTCCATGGCAGATCCACGGCCTCGGGATCCCGGGTCTGGAGCAGGTCGCTCGTTCCGCTGCCCGGGAGCAGCCAGCACGGTACCTGGGGCTGGGCTCTGCTGGGACCGGAGCCATCAGCTCACATCACTGCCACGTTAAGGTTTATCCTCCAGCATTACACTTAATGAAAAATAGTTACAGCCCAGGACGATGGTGCTCTGTCATTTGCTAAATCTGCCCTTAAAAAGTCTTATCACCAAAGCCCCTCTGCTTTGTCATGAGGAGCCTCGAAGGCTCTTTTCTCCCGTGTCACACAAGGGCTCTGTGCAGCCTGTCCTCCGATGAGTCGCTTTCCTTGAACCACGACAATCTTCTGGGAGTGGGGGGCACACCCCTGCTGTGACAGGGTTTTGCCCAAGTGCCCAGAGTTCAACTATTCCCATGCACCACTCCAAGTCTTTTTTTCATTCCTCCCAGGCACCACTCCTGGATTTGGGGTCACCGGGCAGGCAGGGACGTCTACTCGTAGCCCTAAGAATTCAAGAGGGGTGGGACCCCCCGACTGCTCCCACTCTTTCCCCGTGCTCTGTCCCCATCACAAGCCATGATCAGCAGGGATGACAAAGCCCCAGGGAGATGGATCCCCAGACACTGCTTTAAGAGGCTCTTCCTCCCCCCAGGCACCAGATTTCCACGGTAATTTGGGGGGGTCGGGATCCTGATAACTGTCAGTATGGGTCAGACTGGAAACCCCCGTACATCCCACTGCTCCTGGAGAATTAAAGGTGGTAAATGAACAGGAACCTGTTTGAAACAAGACAACGCACTCGAGACGAAGAGCGACTCGAGCCCATCCGCTGTGCTCAGCTGGATGTTTTGCTCCTTAGGGCAGCGAAGTTCTGAGCATGGGGAGGAGAGCTCGCACCAAGAGCGGCGAGACTCAGCAGAGCCAAGTCTTCCCAGAAATTCAGAAACTATTTTTTTTCAAACCAGTAACGACCATTAGAGCAGAACAGGAACTAAACAAACACAAAACCAGCATGGGAAGGACACAAAGCTGTACGGCCACGCTGGACGCCGTGTCGGCGTGCGCTGGAGCCCACCTCAGAGCGGGAGATGCTGCTGTTGGATGCTGGCACTTGAATCTCAATGACCAACAACCTTGCAGGGAAGATGGCCAGCTGAGTGCCCCAACGGGGGGGGACACAAACCCTACCTTTCCTGGAGGTCATGGAGAGACTGCTCGGCTCTGTGGAGTCCCTCAAGGTCCTTCATCATCTTCTTCATGTGCTCCTTGGAGTAGCGGTTCTGGATGTAGGCGAACCAGCAGCCCCCCACTCCGATGACGATGGACACCACCAGCATGAAGTCCTTCAGGTGGTTGTGACGGGTCACTGGAAGAGAACCAGAGACACTCTTGAATTCCAAAGAACACGACGATTGACTCACAGTGTTTTGCCCACACCAGAGCTCAACGGAAGAACTCAAGACGGTGTCGCAAGGAACCATGACCCAGGCTTCACAAAGGGAAGAGACGAGCTACGATGATGTTTAGGGGGAAGAAAGAAGTTTGACAAAATTTATCCAATCTAATGGAAAAGCCAAAAAAGAAAGTCTAGAAGGAAGCTGAAATTCGAAATCTTACAGATAGAATTTGCCTGGAGACAGACGGTCCATGAGACGGTCCAGACAGAACAGCCCGAGCAGCCGGGCTCTGGCAGGACAATGCCGACGGCACCGAAAATAAAGATGTAGGAGCCAAGGAGAAAACAACTTCACTGGAGAGAAGCTGGCTGTGATCACTGCGATGGGCAGATCAAGTACCAAGCTGCCCACCTGCAAAGCTTCCCATCAGCATCAGAGCTCGGGGTCAGAAACCCCCTTTTGTCAACCGTTGGCAAAACAGCTGCTTAAGAAAGTGTGGGTGCACGGGGGGGATAAAGGAAATCCGTGGGGGCTGAAGCGCTAAACAAAACCATGTGTCCAGCAGAACTTTTTACAGCTTGCTATTTAGCAAAACCTCAAACATGTACGTAGGGAGAAAGCGAAAAATGAGGAAGAGCAGCTGAGCCAAGCTGGCGGCGACCAGACCTCCTGGATTGAGTGGCTTGAAACTCAAGGGGGGAGATGGAGATGAGATGGGAGGAGGTGGGAGGTGTCCCTGCCCATGGCAGGGGGTGGCACTGGGTGGGCTGTAAGGGAACCCTGCAGCTGCCAGGGACCCCCCTCACTTAACCTGTGGTTCTTGGAGCTGAGGGATTACCACCTCCCGTTTCTCAGAAAGAGATGAACAAGGTTTCAGGAGAAATTGGTTAAATACAAACCACGGCTTAGCAATGATGCTACAGCTTATGAAAAAGTGGGCGATTTTTTTACTTTAGGACAATAAAGATTTAATTTTTTTTAATAAGCATAACATTTACCTGTGGAATTTTATAGAGTGAACGTCATCTACTGCTGACAAAAAATCAATGCCACCCGTCACTTCAAGAGTTTCATCAATAAGCAGCTCAGCATCCCCGCTCTGGCTCTCCCCCGCCCACCAGCCCTCGGTTGCTGTAGTAACTCCAGCATTTGCATTGGCTTTAATGCAAACAAACAACGCAAACGTGGAATCCCAGCTCCGGGAGGAAATCCTGCATGTGTGCGGGGATGTACCGGCTGTTTGCGTTGCTGAAACACAAACACTCCATCAATCGCTGTGATGCATGAACGTAAGAAAGAGGAGAAGCAGCTCCTTGTTCAAGATAAGCTCCTGGCAAACTCACAGACGCTGGCGGAAGCAGCTTTTCCAGGAGATGCATTTTTTTTTTTCAGCAGCAGATGAAATATCTTGGCACTGTCTCGATAGCTGACCCTGACGGTTTCTCAGTGACTCAAGCTGCTCTGCAGCACCTCTCCCCTCCAGCCCATCGGTGGAAGGTTGGGTCTCAGCCCTTGCCAGGAACAAGCAGCGAGCAGGGGGGAGCCGGGGCAGGAGCAGAGACCGGCAGCATCCTCCCCTCCAGCATCCCAAGTGTGGCAGCACAAGGGCGACCCAACCCAACCCCACCAANTCCCTTTATCGTCATGAACATTGCCATGTGACCCATCATCTGCCGTGCCACAGAAGAGTTCAATCATGCTTTGAAAATGTTCACTTGTACATTCAACACTCCAGAAAGAAACAGGATTAATCCTGGCCCCGTTTCGCATCCTGGATGGATTATCACAACATCCTCTTCCCAAGGAGCAGAGCCTGGCAACTTGCTGCAGTGACGTAACTTCGAATTCCTTCTATTTCGCGTTTGGAGAAGACTCCTAGGCTGACTCGTTCAGATGGTTTGTTTTCCACCCACCCACAGCTCTTCCAGCTTTTCTCTCCTCTCCCTTACTCCGCTGCTGCCGTGCCCTGCCTTGCCCAGCCCGCTGCCAGCACGGCTGCCTCCCCGGATGCCGCACGGTGCCCCAGGCAAAGGCACGTTCCAGTGTTCACAGAGAAATACCGGCCAGCCCCACCTCGAGCCCATCCACCTCCTGCTCCCAGTGGCAACCGTTCCCAGCTGCACCACGCGGGAATTTCACACACACTCTTCCTCTTCAGCAGCTTTCGCTCAACACAAGCATTTCCCTCTGCCTCCTGCTGAGCCCGCTCCCCTCCACAGCTGCTCTCATTGAATCAGAGAATCATGAAGGTTGGGAAAGCCCTCAAGGATCAGGGTCAGGAAACGTGTGGATGTGGTGCTTGGGGACATGGGTCAGTGGGTTGGGTGGGGTTGGGGTGACGGTTGGACTGGATGATCCTTGAGGTCTTTCCCAACCTTCATGATTCCGTGATTGTAAATTTTTCTAACTGCGCTGATTTTCCTGGGCGATAGGATGCCGTAACACCGACCGGGTTTCTCTGCCACCCCATTTCCTGGCTTTTTAGGTCCAGATCTGCTGCTCCTCAAGCAGTGCCCAACCTAAAGCCCAGCTCACTGACCGGCGCTGCTGGCCCATGGACGGAGAAAACGACATGACACCGCTAACAGACCCGGCGGAGTCTGCTAATGGGACAGAGCCGCTCTTGCGTCAAGGTGCAGGTAATCCAAACACCATCCAGCTCTCTGTAAATATTTAAAGTGGATGGTAAATCTCAGGGCGATAAATTAATCTGGTATTTGGTTAAGGAATTCTATTGCACTAAACAAATAACGATCCAACGGATCTCAAAGTACTTGTCAAACATGCTTTTAGCTCTAATGAAGGGAACCAGATTGTCTCTGTTAGAGGGTAAACCGAGGGATGCCCGGCTTCATCCACCTGGCACCGAGGAACAGACACTTAACGAGAAGCAAAACAGGTCCCTTCGTTCAGAAACCTCCAACAAGTGCCACCTCCCGCCTGGGAAACCTCTCCGTTCCGGGCACCCAGCCCTTCGCTTCTGTTCACCCATCGCAGCCGCTCGAGAAATCAAGGGACACGCTCCGGATGACACCTAACGATGGGGGGACGGCAGAGCCCCCGTCCCAGGGCGCTGCGGGACCCGGCAGACAGCTCGGTGAGCTGCAGAGGCACCGAAGATGGGGTGATGGGTGTCAGGGTGCTGCTGGTCCCAGGGGGCTGAGGCTGGGGGTGCAGCACTCCCCGGTGCTGGGCAAGCCCCCACCCTCTGCCCCCCCAGCAGAGCCCAGGGCAGGTACCGGCTGGGCAGTGGCTTGGACGTGGCTTGTGCCGAGCCGTGAAATAAATCCCATCGGGTGAAAATCACACGTTCTGTCCTGGGAATGGGGCTGTGGGACCTCTCCTGAAATCCCAC